>OZ007500.1:143349092-143589092 GCA_963931805.1 Microdon myrmicae
TCGTCGCGTAAGTTCTTTACCATTAGACATTTTTCAAGCAGGAAGTGAAAATATATGAGGCTTACCTCAATGCTGCTCTCGGGTACAATACTTTCCAGTTGTGTTCCATGGTCTCTGCATACGCCACTGATCTCACCGAATTAGTTCAAAATTGAAAAGATCACGTCGAAGCACTCCTAATCGTTTGTTACGTAGCTATGATAATCATTTGAATATAGAGGATTAGCCCAATGCTCTCAGAAATGTACTTGATGATGAATGATTGGATTATTGATGGAGCTTTGAAACGATGCGACACTACAAGCCACGTCTTTAACCCCACACTCATTTCGCCTAGACTGTTGCTCCATGGTGTTCGATTGAGATTGATTGGTCGACGCCTAAAAACAAATATGAGAATTCGTAAGATCTGATCACGTAGTTAAAGCTTCAGGTGATCTGATAACTCGAGGAGGAATTCGCCGCGAGCGAGCCTTTGTCGTAGGTTAGATCACCGAAACCTAATTGTCCGGTATTCAAAGATCTTCGAGTAAACGCTGTCTTTAAGGGATAATATCACCTTGTGTTTTTTTCTTGTATTGGCTTAAACAGTCCTAAACACTAAAGTATCTGATTAAAAACTTATGAACACTTTGTACTAGTAACCACCCTAGTGCAGCCTCACACTAGGAAACAAAAGAAAGGTTTGGCGATGGTTAAAACTGTTTTCTTCGAACGACCGCTGTTTAAAAACGTATGTACACTTTGTATTTGATATCAGAACTGAGAATTTATTAAATTTATTTACCCGATTTACACTTAAAACTATTGAGGTTTGCTTCGCTTGTTGGTATTGCGACTGTTATTGTTTGCGATGCTTGTTGTTATTGCGACTGTTGCTGTTTGCGCCGATTGTTGATATTGCGACTGTCATTGTTTGCTTCGCTTGTTGATATTGCGACTGACTATTAAGTTATATACTCTGGAATTGGTCTCTGGCGTCTCTAGTATATTCCTTGGCGGGAGGATATCTCACCCTATAGTGGGTTGAGTGGTTCGTAGAACCGCTACAGGCCAATAAACGACAATAAATAAATTACCAAAATAAGCAATTCAATGACACCCATTAAGGTCACTTAAATGATTATTGAAAGTGCTTATTGGGCAGAATATCCTGTAATTCTCATTCTAACAAACTCCCGGAGGAAAAAGTGCCTATGTTAGATTATCGCGAATGTGCTGCCGACTGCTTCGGCGTACGGAAGATTCGTCCTGGGTAACTTCTGGGAAGAGGGGGCCAAATGCTTTGTTGCGCGATGGAAGACCTACCATTTAGTTGTCTTCACATCGACTCTCCAAACATCTCCCTTACTGTCAGGAAAGGCATTCAATAATTCGACCCATTTTCTTGTAATACGAAGGTGGGCTTCCGACCTAACAAAGATGCAAGACATTTTCTCTTAACATTTGTTTTAATTTTTCTACATAGTCTTTTGGCGGATTAATTAATTATCTTTTTATACTTGGTGCAGTGTTCCACCGAACAGTGTTCAATACTTAACATCAACAAAACACCAAAGAATTCCAGCACACAAATGAAACACTGATAAGTTGTTTTCTGAAGCGTTTATTTATTTATTTATTTTATTATTTATTTTTTATTTATTGGCCTGTAGGAACCCAGAAATTCATGACCTCACCGACGCGTCTTCGCCATTGTTCCCTGTTCTGTGCGCTCTCCTTCCACGTTCGACCATCCGATCCGATCTCCTCGAGGTCCAATCTAACATTGTCCTCCCATCTCCGTCGCGGCCGTCCTGTCAGTCTCTTTCCCGTTAGTTTACCGTCAAGAATTCTATGCACGGTCCTATCATCGCCCATTCGCGCTACGTGTCCGGCCCATCTCAATCTTCGCGACTTGATTACTCTCACTATTGTAAGTTTGTGGTATAGCTGTTCCAATTCATGGTTGTGCAGTTTCCCCCATTGTCCTGCCTCCTCGTCATATTTACCGCCAAATATACCCCATAAAACTTTATTCTCGAATACGCGGAATTTGTTTTCTTCCCGTTTAGTGAGGAGGCATGTTTCGCATCCGTATAGAGTAATCGGCATGATTATGGTTCTATAGACACGGAGCTTTATGTTGCATGCCAATTAGCGTTGCCGGAATGTAGTCTTTTGTTAATTTCCTTTGACGTTTCGTTTCTGGTCGTCAGTATCGTTCCCAGATATTTAAATTCTTTGACATTTTCAAATATCTTGCCCCTGACGTTTATATGTGTTCTCTGAGGACCACCTGCTCTCGCCGTAATCATGTATTTTGTTTTGTCGTCATTTATTTCTAGGCCCACCTCTTCTGCTCCTTGCATGATGATTTCACAGTTTTTACATATAGTTTCTAAATTATCGCCCAGAACCGCGATGTCATCCGCATATGCGAGCACTTGTGTTACCCCGTTCAGGGATGATCCGGCCGTGTTGTCGTCTTGTACCTTTCTGATAACATACTCGGGGACAAGGTTAAAAAGGCATGGTGAGAGGCCATCTCCCTGTTTTAGTCCGTCCCGGATTTTAAATGGTTCTGAGCGGTGGTTTTCTATTCTAACTCGCCCTTTGTTTTCGTTCATGCAGATTTGAATGAGGGCGGCATATTTTTTCGGGATTCACAGCTCAACTACAATACGTTAGAGTCTTTGCCTTGCGACTGAGTCGTAGGCTTTTTTGAAGTCAACGAACAGTTGGTGAACCGTCTCTCCGTATTCCCACTTCTCTTCCAGCAGTTGCCTTATTGTGAACATCTGGTTGCTTGTTGACCGGTTCCGACGGAATCCGCATTGGTAGTCTCCCAATATGTCTTCTGCGTATGGTGTGATTCTCGCCAGTATGACATTTGTTAGTATTTCGTATATGGTTGGGAGCAAATATATTCCTCTGTAATTCTCGCAGTCAGATCTGTTGCCTTTTTTGAAAATGGGGATGACCATTGCGGTTTTCCATTATTCTGGAATGACTTCCTTGTCCCATATTGTGTTAACCAGTTGGTGGATCTTTCGAGCGGTTGCCTCTCTTCCATGCTTCACAAGCTCTGCCGGCATGCAATCGACTCCGGGAGCCCTGTTGTTTTTCAGTCGATTTATCTAGTCTACAACTTCGTCGAAAGAGGGCTCTGGGATCTGGGGCTCGGCTGTATGTACGTCTGGTGCGTTTATTTGTGGTTGATGGGTGCGCACATTGAGCAGGTTTTCAAAGTACTGCTTCCATCTTGTCACGATATTTTTTGGCTCTCGCTCGGTAGCCATTTCTAATTGAATTTATGCCGGCATACATACCTCTGCTGTTCTTTGCTCTGGCATTTTCTATGATTTTTTCGATCCGAGTCTTCTCCCATTCGCGTTTTTTGCGTTTGAAAAGTCTCATTGTCTCTTTCCGAATTCTCGCGTATCTTACTGCGTTGACTTCATCATATGCTTCTAAGTGGATCACTCTGAGTCGTTTACGTTGTTCGATCTTTGCCCTGCACTCATCGTCAAACCAAGGTTTGGAGTTAATTGTTTTCTTAAATCCTAATACCTCTTGGGCTGTTTGTTTGAATGTGTCTCTGATCGATGCCCATTTAGTGTCCACACTATTGGCTTCCTCTTCCTCACTACTGTCATTCTCTAGGATGCTAAATCTATTCGTTAGTTCGTCTTGATATTCAGCCCTTTTGCGTAGGTCTTTTAGTTTATCAATCTCGAACTTTTTGCTCGTCTCCCGTGACTGTCCATGTGGGTTTGCTGCGAGCCGACTTCTAATTTTGCTCATCACTAGAAGGTGACCGGAGTCGCAATCTGCTCCTCTATACGATCTTACGTCAAGGATATTCGAGTGGTGTCTTTTGTCTATGAGGAAGTGGTCTATTTGGTTACGCGTTACGCCGTCGGGTGATATCGATGTGGCTTAATGGATTTGCTTGTGCTTGAACATCGTGCTTTTCACTACCAGATCTTTTGACGCTGCGAACGTGATAATTCGAATACCATTATCATTTGAAACGTAATGTAGACTTTCTTTACCTATTGTTGGTTGGAAGATATCTTCCTTTCCAATTTTCGCATTGAGGTCCCCGAGGACGATTTTGTACGTTTATAAATACATAATTGTACCATGGGCTCTGTATTTTTAGCACCGACATTCGGTCATTAATAAATTGCACATCTTTTACATGGGGCGTAATCTTCTCGCTTATGATGAAGCCAGTTCCGAGGTTATGTGTATCGGTACCTCCCCACGCCAGTGTAAGCCCATTGGTTTCGATTACTTGATGTGGGAGTCGAACTTCCTGAAGCGCGACGATGTCTATTTTATATTGCTTCGCGTTTTCTACGACCGTCTGTATCGCGCCTGGTTTATATAACGTTCGAACATTCCACGTCCCGACGCGTATATCCCGCTTTTTTCGTTTTTCCCTACGTCTTCTTTTTGACGAGTCGGTGTTTTCTTGATGATTTTTTCCCTTATGGTAGTGTCGGGTCATCACACCTACGCCTACCGGGTTTTTCGTGGGATTGTTTTTTGTATATTGATTATTCATTTTTGATACCACGAGTCTTGGGGTTTCAAATAGTCCGCCACATCAGAGCCCCGTTTTGATATGGTAAGGTCTGCTTACTGCTCTGATTCAACCCGGTGTCAGAGAGGCGCCGTTATAATACAGCCGGTATACCCCTGGCTGCAAACCATCCAATGGGCACGGTGACGCGTAACACCCTGGTTTAGGGGTGGTAGATCTTTGTGTGTTACTCCTCGCTAGCCTGTCTGACATGGGTGGCCCTACTGGAAGCATATGCTTCCGTCAGCATAGCCTGAGTGCTTCATTGTAATTTAAGCCCTCGCACCACGTAAAGGTTTCTACCAAGCGGGGGGAAGCGTTTATTTATAACTATTTTTTTTTGCTTTATTAAATACTGTCTTTATTAACACATAAACTGCTGTTAAAAAATGTTCGCTTAATATCACGCTTAATTAATTCACATGACACATATTAATCTCGTCCTTTTTTACACACGTTAAACTCGACACACGACAAATACTCCTTTTTCTAAATGGAGGATCTGACGGCTATTAATTATCGACCTGATATCCGGAACGCATGCACTTTCGACCGACACGAAAAGTATTGTCTATCTTTCGTTATTAAGTGTTGATTGTGTTCGCGATCGTTTTTCTTAAGCGCGAAGTCAGGGGTTTTGATTAATTGCGCGGCGCGCTACCCTTCCCGTTTGGGTTCTCTGTGACGACCTGATTCGAATATCTTTATTAGACTAACTGTCTCTATCTTTAAATTCCAATCCGAACTTCTCATCCCCGTATCTGCAAAAGAAAATTTCCCATCCAATCTGCTAAACAGAATTTCCCATCGTATCCGTTAACAGAATTTCCCATCGTATATGTAAAGAACATTTTCCCATCATCAATCCATCATTCTTCTTTCCGTCTTCCTTATCGGAATCTTGTTCCTTTGTTCGACGAACGATCGTACCGCCACTTATTTTCCGATCTTTTCGTGGGATGTTCTTGTGCGTTTCAGATGGGTATTAAAGGGAACCGTGGGATTGGTATAGTTTCTTTGTTAGCATTTCCAAACCATAAACATCTAGCGAGCGATCTACGTTAAAACGTTTATGATTGCATGACTATTGCTCGGCAGCGAAACGATATGCTTTGTTTGCACAAGTGTGCCTTTTGCGTTAGGGTCATGCAAGGGATTTATGTGCTAATTGCTACTCGTATTAGCTACCAGAGTAGGCAACCGTTGTTCGGTTTATTTACCGACAATGGTGTTTCATGGGAAGCATCGCGTTGCTGCTTAGAATGGGTGCTTGACTTACATGCGATGCCTAGCTGCATTAGGCGCATTGCTTTGGATACGATGTATGGATGCGTTGAACTCGATATTGGAAGCTTTTGAACGTTTAGTTCCTTGATTTCTAATATCGACCTCAACGTCGTTGCATGTCATATTACCTTTTGTTTCAGGTGTGGTTAATGACTATGGGGACTTCTGTCTGTGGGTACGTGTACTGGCAAAGGTAAGTATATTCCTTGGCGGAAGGATACCTCACCCTATAGTGGGTTGAGTGGTTCGTAGAACCGCTACAGTCTCCTTGTAACTCTACACACTTCTCCCAGCGATGCTCCCATCTCTCTAACCGGTCCAAATAGTACTCTGCGTTCTTCTCTGCTCGTGAAAGTGATTGCCTCCTCATTTGACGAAAATCTCTGTCCTCCGAGCGCTATTTTTAGATTATGGAACAAAAAGAAGTCGCTTGGGGCTAGATATGTAGTAGTAGTAGTAGTTTTATTTCTTATATGGTTTGTACGTTAACTTAACGGCAACCAACCTTGCCCGTAAAAACAAATTATTATGGAAAATTTAACAAGCCTTGGATATGGACCGGATACACGACCACGACAACGGAAACGAAAATGGCTAAACGATTTGAGAATTTTCTCATGGAACGTCCGCTCACTATATAGAGCTCGAGCTGCACAGCAGCTAGCCGATGCCCTGTCTGAATATATGGCTGACATAACAGCATTACAAGAAATAAGACGGGCGGGGAGTGGTGTTTCGGCGGTTCTACGAACCACACAACCCAATATAGGTTGAGATGTCCTTTCGTTTTCCGAGCGGGGATTGCCTTACTGAGAAGTATTGAACCGGCGGATCAGGTTCGAATCAACACGGCTGCCTTATGCAATGAGAACACCAGTAACAGTAAGTCCTGGGGCCAGAATGCCGGGCGTAGAAGAGAAATGGACACGCCTTAAAAATACTGTCATTAATACTGCCAACTCCATCTTAGGCAGTAGTCCTGCAGATCGGAACGACTGGTTTGATGATGAGTGCAAACTAGCGACTGAACGTAAGAATGCTGCATACCGGGCAATGCAGCAATCTCATAGGACGCGGTTACGCGAGGACAAATACAAAGACCTCGGAAGATCTAAAAAACGACTTCACAGACAAAAGAAACATGCCTGTGAAAAAAACTTTGTCTGTGAAATAGAGTAAAGTAGAGGGCGATGTCCTCACCATGCGCGGGAGTTCTACCAAATAATCCGCAGTATGACGCGGTACATACCACGCTGCACTTACTGCAAGTATAAAGAGTGTAGAGAAGGCATTCTGGAGCGATGGGAAGTGCACTTCAATGAATTGCTAAATGGTCAGCTCACAGAAGAATTGGAGGGTCCATCAATGCAAGATTAAGACCAAATGCTGCCGCCACCAAGCATTGAGGAAACATTAAAAGCCATTAGACAGCTCAAATCAAATAAAGCCCCCGGAGCTGATGGCATACCAGCTGAGCTGATCAAACAAGGAGGAACAGCGTTACATCACGCAATTCATGAGATTGTGGTGCACGTATGGGAGAAAGAGATGTCGGAAGATTGGCTTCGCGGAATAATTTGCCTCATACATCAGAAGGGAGATATCACATTGTGCAGCATCTATAGGGGTATAACATTGCTGAGTACCCCTTATAGGATCCTCTTCTCTACCTTACAAGATCGGATAGCCCCATACGGCAAAGGCATCATTGGTCAATATCAGTGTGGCTTCATCCCAGGCAAATCAGCGATTTATCAGATATTCATGCTTAGCCAGGCGATGGAAAAATGTCAGGAAATTAATATCCCATTATCTGACCTATTTATAGACTTTAAGGCCGCCTACGACAGCATAGCCAGGGTAGAACTATATAATGTCATGAGAGAGTTCAGCATTCCAAACAAATTGATACGACTTTGTAGGTTGACCACGACCAACGTAACTAGTCAAGTAAAAATATCGGGATTGCTGTCCAAACCAATAAACATATTTGATGGACTCCGACAAGGGGACGGTCTGGCCTGCCTCCTCTTCAACCTGGCGTTGGAGAAAGCAATCCGTGACTCTGGCGTTACAACTAGAGGGACTATTGTCACCAAGTCCAGCCAGATTCTTGCCTACGCAGATGACATCGACATCATCGGTAGATCCGAATCGGCTGTACAGGACTCCTTCACCCAGATCGAGCAGGCGGCACGAAAACTGGGACTGCACATTAATGAGGGGAAAACTAAGTACATGGTGGCAACTTCTGAGAAGAGAAGACCTAACGTTGGTTAAGTAGTGCAATCCTTTAACTACCTTGAGTCAATAGTATCAGCCGATAACAATATGGAAGAAGAAATACGCGAACGGCTGATCAAATCCAACAAAGCCTACTATGGTCTACCAAGGCTCTTTAAATCCCGAAATTTATCCAGAGCATCAAAGCTGCTACTTTACAAGACCATGGTCTTACCAGTACTCGTGGATGGATCGGAGACCTGGGTGCTCAATAAAAGGCACTCTGAAGTCTTAGCTGCGTTCGAGAGGAGGGTCTTAAGGAGAATTGTTGGACCCGTATGTGAGGGAGGTCGAATTCGGAGACGCTACAACCATGAGTTGTGCGCGATCTACCTTGAAGCTAATATTGTAAGAAAAATCGAATGAGAAAGAGGGGCCTGCCCTGAAAGTATTTTGTGGAGGGGTGTATGGAAGGAGACAGCGCGGCAGACCTTGTCTGCGATGGAGGGATGGCGTAGACCAGAACGCCCAAAGCCTGGGAGTGCCAAACTGGATGACAGCGGTTCGAAATCGGGACCGGTGGAGAAACTTCTTTAATAAGGCCAAGACCGGAGTGTGCCGCACGATTGTCTGTGTGAATTTGGGTATTACCACGGTCGTTGCTCAACTGAACTTGCTGAATATGTTCCGCCCCTTCAGGCATTTTTTTCGCGATACCCGTCAATCTGTGAATGCGCATCAATTCACGTTGAAAGTGGACTTCAGGCGCACAAATAAACATAGAGAGTCATTCTTGAGCCGAACCACTCGAATGTGGAATTTTCTGCCTGATCATGTGTTTCCTGGTCGTTGTGATGTCCAGACATTCAAGACCGATATAAATCGACACCTCCTTCCACCACCGTGGTAATACCTATAGAAAAGAGATAGGCATGATACGTTGCGCCTGTGTTCTAACAACGGAATTGATAGACTTACGGCTGAGTCCCCAATAAGTTTCACTGCTCGTTATTGCATCCTGTCGAGCACGTGTAGTGCAGTTTTGGATGGGACTGACCAAATATGGGAGTTGAACTCCATTTTGGGACGAATATACGCCTTGTAAATAGTGGCCAGGTTGGATGGAGTGAAGTATCTTTTGCATCTCTTAAAGATGATCCCCATACACTTGGCTGCACTTTTCGCAGCATCAAATATGTGGTCATCCCAGTTAAGAGTCGAATTAATTCGAGTGCCGAGGATTGATAGTTCCTTGGCTTCATCGATGAAAGTGCCGTTCATCGACAGTCTATTTACTTTAGGGTTCACCTTTGACGACAAGAGGCAGCACTGAGTTTTTAAAGCATTGAATTCTACTCGGTTAGATAATCGCCACTGATATATCTTGTTGAGGTCTGAATTCAATGTATCAAGCATAAGCTGCTGGTTGGTAATGACGTTCGAAGAGTTTGGACGAGAGTGTTCATATGAGTATGAGAAACTCAACGTGCTATCATCAGCAAACGAGTGAATTGGGTTGTGAGTAATTGACAAGAGATCATTTATAAAGATCAGGAAAAGAGTGGGTGAGAGTACCGAACCGTAGGGAACACCTGCATTAATTTGATGGGAGACAGATTTGACACCCTCAAGAACCACTTGAATTGAACGGCCAGAAGTGTAGTCTCTTATCCATTGAATCTGGGAATTGTCCACTCCATATGAATGTAATTTTGACAAAAGGGCTGGATGCCAAACTCCGTCGAAGGGTCTTGAAATACCTTGCTTTCACCGAGATAGTGGATGGAATGGCTCTACTTTTCGGTAAGGTGCGCCATCAGATCTCCTGTGGGCCTGTTGCTACGAAGCCCATATTGGCGGTCATTGGGGAGCTCATTGGATTCCAGATATTTCGAAAGTTGACGGTTGATAAGTGATTCCATTACTTTGGAGGCAATAGAAGTTTGTGCTATGGGTCGATAAGAAGAAAGGGGTGATTTGTCACCCTTTTTGGGAATTGGCTGAATGTTCGCTGACTTCCATCTATTTGGAAAACGGCGGGTAGAATAAGACAAATGGAAGAGTTTCCGCAGTGGTTTGGCGAGTGAAGATGAACATCTCTTCAAGAGGATTGGGGGAATGCCATCCGGACCAGCGGATTTGTTTGCATTTAGCTCTTTGAGTGTGCGGGCAACAGTACGCGTTCGGAAGTGAATCTGGCTCATGGTGTGCTGTTTATGCTCAAGTTGTGGCGAAACTGATGTGGTATCAGACAGCGTTGAGTTGGCTGCAAAATGTGCACCAAGTACACTCGCCTTCTCTATTGCAGTGGTGACTGGTTTGTCATCGACTATAAACGATGGAATGGATGAAGAGACTGAGTTTTGAATGTTTTTCACGAATACCCAGAAGTTTCTACTACCTGTAAGAGAGTGTAGTATTTTTGTCCCACTCTCTGGCGCGTTGAATGTGCATATCGCCGTCATTACTAGCACTTTTGAATCTTTTCCGGCTATCCTCAGTAGTGTTTGATTTATACAACCGGAAGCTCAACTCTTTAGCCTTAATGGCTTCTCTGCACACGGAAACGAACCACATATTTCTCTTGGGTTTCATACGCTTTACTCTGTGTGGAATAAAGGTGTCTGTCAATGTGTTCGCTATAGAGTCAACATCGTTATGGAGGAAAATTAACGACCAATTTAACCTCCCAAAAAAGTCGTTCAGACCTTCCCAGTTGGCTTTCCCGTAGAACCATACTGTTCTTTTGGGAGCTTTCTCATTAACGTTACTGTTGGTTAGAGGAAATTTAGCTGACACGACACACTGGTCTGAAGTGCCCAAGGGCGAAGAAACTTCAATTGTAATTTGTTTGAGTGGGAGGTGCCAAATAGGTCCAGTGTGTTGGCGAAATGACCATATATGTCTGGTACCCGTGTTGGCTCATTGACAAGTTGAGTTAAGCTATTTGAATCAGCAAAAAGCTGGACATATTGAACTTCGGGTGTTGTTGTTCCGGAGTGACGAAGCCACTGAGAGTTATGCACATTAAAATCACCCGCAATAACGATTTCAGTGTGGGGATATAGGGTCAAGATCCTATCGATAGAATCAGATAGAGCATCAAATTCGTTAAAGGATGCATTTCTATCCAAGTTTGGGCTTCTGTAAAGAAAGCAGTAATGAATGATATGCTTACGAACGTGAAGTTTTAGCCAAGAGAAATTAAATTCTGGGTTGGAACAGAGCCCATATTGTAGCAGAAGCTGATAAGCAATATCATTTCGTATGTATGTGAGTATACCACGACGTGGAAAGAACAGTGGCACTAAGTTATATCCAGGTAGATTAAAATCAGAAATATCTGTAATAGTAATTACCTGGGTTTCGCTAAGTGCATGGATAGTTGGTTTCTGGTTAGAAACGTGGGCAGACGCAGAAGAGAAATTTGATCTCAAGTCGCGAACGTTACACAAATCACCGCGAAATTCCCGCTCCATTGAGATGGCCTGACACAGAAAACCAATACCGTCTCGGGAAAGGATGCAAGTAGGGACCAATATAGATAGATAGCAATAGATAAGCGAAAGCAATACGAATGTAAACGCCGTCCACTAATATTTGCAAACAACGAAACCTGATATCCTTGCCCTAACTGAGACCCGGGTCGATTCGTCGACATATCTTCGTTGCTCAGGATACGACTTACATTCGAGATTCCGTTTTAATGGTGGAGTCTGCGTCTTCGCGCGGTCCGATCTGGCTTGCCAGAGGATGGAGGCGTCGGAACCCAATAATATGGACATCATATGGTTGAGGGTCGTGCTGAGGAACACTGTTAAATTTCTTTGTTGTCTTTACCGCTCCCCGAATGACGATCGACCAGCGACAGTTTTCGAACATCTTTCACGTACCGTCGACTGGATACAGATCAACCACCCGGCTTCTGAAATGATTGTCCATGGCGATTTTAATGTACACAATTCTGGCCGGTTGGTGCATTCTAACAGAACCGACGAGGCTGGGAGGCTGGAGGAGATGTTCGCTGTTAGCTACAACTTGACTCAGCTCGTGGAGGAACCTACGCGAGTGGCAGATACCCGAGGTGATTATGCAAACACCATGGATCTGTTTTTGACATCCGAACAGAGCATTTATTCCGTGGAGGTTTCTGCGCCACTGGAAAACTCAGATCACTGTTTGGTATATGTCGCGTTACCACTTGCATTTCAGACGAATAACCGACCTAAGCAGCTTCGCCATATATGGAGGTATGCTAACTGGGACGATTTGCGAGATTTCTTCGCATCCTTTCCATGGTCGGAGGTGTGCTTCGGAAACTCCGATGTTAACGCTTGTGCGGAGTCGGTCGCAAAGATTATTCTTCACGGGGTGGTGATCTACATTCCGCATTCCATTGAACGAAGTTCATCTGATAAACCTTGGTTTAGTAAAAAATGCGAACAGAAACGCGTGCAACCAAGCGATTGACACCGCGAAGAAGGCTTACAACGACAGAGTGACTAATAGACTCCTTGCGTGCCCGACTGGTTCGCGTCCCTTCTGGTCAATGGCAAGGGCTGTCAGCAGTAACTCCGCTTCCTCCTCTTTTTCCCCGTTAGTGATGGTCAGCGGCAAGTTGATCACAAATTCAAAGGATAAAGCTAATGTGTTTACGAATTTATTTTCTGCGAATTCAAACCTCGATGCCGGTCTTTGGAGCCACCTGTGATCGCGCCGGCACGCTCTTCGGTGCGGGGTGTCAGGTTCCGTCCGCATAATATTCAACGCTTTCTACGTGGACTGAACTGTAGGAAGGCGACCGGCCCGGACGGAATACCAGCAATAGTCCTTAAAAACTGTGCTCCAGAACTATGGCCAGTTCTTGGCAGACTCTTTCGCTTATCTTATGCACGGAGGACCTTTCCTGCCTGCTGGAAAATTGCTCGAGTTCAGCCAATCCCAAAGAGGGAAAAAAAATGTCTCCCTCAAAGTTACCGACCGATAGCATTACTGTCTAGATTATCTAAGGTAACGGAAAAGGTCATCAATACCGAGTTAATTAAGTATTTGCAGTGCAACGGACTTCTGAATGATCGTCAATACGGATTTGTGGCGACTCTAACAGATACACACACAATTTACAAGCAAAATAGTGAAGAGCACTGAACGAAAAATCGAATAAAAAAAATACATCAGAGCCGTATACCAAGCGATAACATAACAATTCACATCAGTGGAGTATAGTCGAGTTTGAAAATCGAATTCTAAAATCGGCCAGTAGACTGATGGGTAACGCTTAGTTCAATTTTTGGTAATTCAAACTGTCATAGCGTCAGTTCGAATCACACGTTCCTCTTCACTATTATTTCAAACGCTATAGATTTCGTAGCAGGCGGTCCACGGGAGACCTTTTGACACTTATAACCGATATATGGACATCTGCGATTGAGCGGCATGGTGAGTCAAGGGCGGATTCTATATCTCCAAAGCTTTTGGCCGGGTCAGGTACGGGGCATTGCTGGACTTTCCCAGCAGCTCTGCGACTGGACGAAGAGCTTCCTCGAAAATCGATCGATCCGGGTTGTTGTGGACGGCGAGTGTTCGGACCAGTATCCTGTTAATTCTGGGGTGCCTCAAGGTGCTATTTTGGCTCCAACCTTGTTTTTGCTTCACATAAATGATTTGTTGGAGTCGACAGATAACAGCGTGTTCAGTTTTCTCGGATGATAGTACGCTTGTTTCCTCCTTTTCGAGTGTTCGGCCGATTGGTGCATCTACGTCGCACCAGCTGAGATGTAGACAGATTGACTCTCTGAATCAGGATCTGTAACCTGCAGTGGGGAAGGGCCAATCTCGTCGACTTCAATGCAACGAAAACACAGTATACAACATTCACAAATAAAAGTGGATTATCGGCTCCACACCTGATGATGAATGGCCAGGCCCTCGAATCTGGGGAAAGCTTGAAATTGCTTGACGTCACGGTCTGTGGGAATGTATCGTGGCATAAACACATGTCGAACATCGCCAGATCCGCCGCAGGAAAACTGAGCTACGTTCTTAGAACCAAGAAATATTTTACTCCGGCTCAACTTCTTCTCCTGTATGAATCCCAAATTAGACCCGCCCTCGAATATTGCTCTCATGTTTGGAGCTCTGCTCCTAAACATAACCTCGACCTACTTGAGAGTATTCAGAGACGAGCGATCCGACTGATCGGGGAATCGGCGCTGACGTCGGGCCTACAGTCGCTATCACGTCGAAGGCGCGTAGCTGACCTATGTCTGTTTTACAGATATTATCATTGGTACTGCTCTTCGGAGATTCGTGGTATTGTTCCGCGTAATTCGGTTTTTATGCGCTCTACGAGATAATCCAACGGATCGTACCAGTTCGCGGTTCATCTCCCAGCGGCGCGAACACCCCTGTGTCAGAACTCGTTCCGGTACAAAGCCGGGAAGCTGTGGAATTCCTTCCCTGCGCAAGTGTTCCCGAAGCGTTACTACCTTCAACTGTTAAAAAGAACTGCAACAGTTATTTGGTGGCATTTCGGGGCGCCATGTCGGCGGTATAGGTTCGCCTCTCCCGAGAGAAGTATATTAAAAAAAATTCTACTCCAGTGTTGTTTTCTCCAATTTGTATTGTTTTCTTCGATTTTTGTTGGGTCGTTTTGAAATCCTGTGTTCACTTCCTCTCTTCGTGTCTTCCTCCTCGTTACTCGATCTGTTGTGTTGGGTCGATTCTTCGGTGGCGTTTCCCTTCCTGAGCGCTGTATGAAACTTCTTGTTTCCTTGTCCTTATGTTTTGTACTGACGAAGTTACGTCTGTAGGTCGGATTGCATTTCCAAAGAATCGCTAGTCTGTCCTTGAAGTTATTGGTCACCTTGCTCCATACTTGGTTTATCTTCTTTTTAGCTCCAATAAAATTGGTACTATAGCGTTTGCGACGATAGCGAAGACCGTGTGATTCGAACCGACGTTAAGACGCTTAGAATCACTAAAAATGTAACTAATGCTCAACACACCAGGCCACTGCCGTGTGTACGAATTCGATTTCTAAACTCAAGTACTCTCAACTGATGTGGAATTGCTATGTTATTGCTTGGGAAACGGCTGATGCTTTTTCTTATTCGATTCCCCTACGGGTTTTTTTTTTGGCTTCGGTAGGAATGTGGAAATCTTCAAAAGATACCTCTAGACCGATCCAGAGGCATGCCGGGTTTTTACCGACTAAAACCACCTCCCGCCAGGCACATATTCCCGTTGATCACAGCGGAAATTTCTTTTAGATATTCTATTGCGGAAGCGATTTTCTTACGGTGTTCTTCACTATTTCCTTGTGTATTGTGTGTGTATCTGTTAGAAACGCCACAGTACCTTTATCCGAGAGGACCAGGGATGGTCAACACCGTATGTTCGCGAAGCGTATAAAGGCTGCCAGGAACAGTTCCGTACTTAGATCCGAGAAAATTTCTATGTGAACAGCTTTGGTAACCAAACAGACAAAGACCGCCGCCCAAACTTATATGATTTTATCGAACCTTGTTGCGCTGGTTTTAATGCAGAAAGGACCGTGTAGCGGCTCCGCCAGATTCCACGGCTCGCCTTCCTGAAAAAACCCCCATAATCACAACCCAGTCTGCATAAGCTTTCGCTAATGCAATTCGCGTTAGCATCTTAAATGCTTCACGCATCAAATAGATCCAATTATTATAACCCAAAAGTACCTGCAAAAGAATTCTTACCTTTTCAAGCATATCTTCGCTTACAAATCCCCTGTAAGAGTTCTTACTTTCCTTATCATAAATTATCCTGAAAAGAGAAACCCCGGTTCACATATCATGTAACCATTCCAGCCAGAGATAATTATCATTGCGTCGCCTATTCCCACCTTCATTCATGTATACGATAAATTTCTTTATATATACATTTAGCTGGCGACCCTTTTCTCCCAGCAATAAAATTCTCTGACTCGCACAACGTGCAACCCAAAGCAAATACGCATTCCGCGTCCCTTGGCATCAATTTAAATCCAAGCATAAACAATGCAAATAGGTATTCAATACGTAGCCTTACTAGCGATGCCATAAACACCATTTCCCAGTAACCTAGCTAAAACTAATTAGCACATTCCCGCATCGCATCGTGGTATCTTTGTTTAGCTGCTACGCACATGCATCCGACGATTTCGGTTTTATTTCCTTTACCGAAATCGTATCCTAGGAATGCACTTTATGTCTTTCTTTGTCTAGGCACACATACCACCATGACCACGATGAGCGAGTGAGCTCTGAACGAGCAAGGTATCGTTGAGTCGTATTACAACCAGCAAGGCGGTCGGGTCGCATGCCATCCACCGTACCGGCGGCGGTACGGTGGGTTATCTATGAGTCCTTTTACATCCGCCGACAGCCATGGTCGTCGTATCTCTCCCGTTCCCGTTTCGCGCACGGGGACGTAGATATTCTGAGTCGAGTAGAGTGATCGGGTTATTAATTAAAAAGTAATTTTGTTATACCAGTAGTGTACACTGTCGTATATTTACTTTTCTTGTGCATCCGTTCGTCGTCTGTATAATTTTATATGTAAACTATAAACTAATTAAGTGTAGCCCGATTAGTCTTAAATAAAAAGAACCTCTACAGAATAAACAAAAGTGTGTTTTACGTATTTACTTCTGGTGTTCGTTTTGTTGGTTGTTTATAAACATGGCGGCGTTTCGTTAATTCGTTGGGCGATTAACTCTTGCAGTCCTTTTGTTCGTGTATGATTGCAGCAGAACTTTTCTATAGTAATTTATAAGGACGAAGTAGAACCCTGTGTCGTACGCCGGCGCAACGACTACAACCGCGCAAATCGACACTGATTTCGCTAAAACCTGGTGCTAGGGTGATTCGTTCCGTGGGTAGATCTCCCATAATCGGCTGGCAAGTTTGGACCTTCCATCGAATGCATATGGGGCAAGTCCGGATACATTTCTTGACTCGTGATTTTACAGCAGGAATCTAGAATCCTTCCCTTATTAAGTGACAGTTAACCTCTCAATAAAGTTTTCTTCATCAACCATATTTCGAGAGACGTGCGTCATAGTAATTTCAATATCTTTGAGAGGAGTCAACGAAAGTTGGTCATGCATTATCCAAGTTGGACCCTCAAACCAAAGTCGACAGCTAGGCAGATGTCCGGGTGTGAGTCCACGTGAAGCGGGTTCAGCAGGATTTTCTGTAGATTTGATGTAATGTATGGGCTCCTCGATAGTATAGTGGTTATTATACCCGCCTGTCACACGGGAGACCGGGGTTCGATTCCCCGCCGGCGAGCCTCTGGCGCAAGACTAATGACCTCGCCCGGAAAAAACAAATCATTATGGAAAATTTAACAAGCCCCAGGACTTGCTAAATAAGGCCAAGACCGGTTCCCGGTTGTAGTGCCGATGATGATGATGATGATATTCGCCGGACTGATGACTTTCCGAATTTTGGAAACTCTTTTAGTAACAAATTCTCTATCGATCTTGTTGTTACAACGGACCCAGCTTAGGACTATCTCACTATCTATGTATATGATCACCGTGATATTAGGATAGTGGGGCTTGCTTCTGACTAGGTTGAGAAGCTCGGTTAGGAGCACAATTCCCTATAACTCCGCCATGAGGATCGTACAAAGTTTACTTTCTTTGCTGCTGTCTTAAGTGGTGTGACTCGACCGCTGGATGCTAGTAACCGGATTGTGTAAGGTTCCCCATTTTTAACTTGACTGTAAATCACTGCTGCGTAGCCGTCTCCCGAGGCATCACAAAACCCAATGAGCTGAATTGGTGTACTCCGGATTCCTTGGACCCAGCGAGGGATTTTAATACCAATAATTTGAGGTAAGGGTTCAAATATTTACTGAACCTCTCCTGTATTTTCTCATCCATTTGGTTATCCCAGTCGTACCTGAGTATCCACAACTCTTGCATGCATATCCGGAGGAGCATTATAATTGGTAGGATCCAACTAATGGGATCGTATAAGGATGCAGCCTTGGACAATAGGCCTCTTTTAGTGAATGTTACTTGGTATTGATTCGGGATACGGATGAGGAAAATGTCTTCCACTGGATTGTAGTTAATACCCAAGATTTTCATAGTTGGATCGGTAACCTCTTTGTAGGCGGCAAGTTTTTTATTATCCTTTTTGTTGTGAAGGACTGCTGAGACAGCTTTCCGGCCTATGGTTGAGGTGATCTTAGCGAATTGTTCTTGGCATTCTATAATGCTATCGGCTCCATGAAACAGATCACCCATGTAAATAGAGTTCTGAATAATGCCCTTGGTCTTCAGATCTGGTGCGTTATCATTGGCAATCTGCTGGACAGTTCGCATTGCTTGCTATGGTGCACAGTTCACGCTGTATATCACAGGGTTCAGCTAAAACTCACCCAATCGTTTTGTTTTATTGGTGTGCCAGAGGATCTGAATTTCTTCCCGATCTGCTTGAGGTATCAGGAATTGTCGGAACATTTGTTGTTGTATGTCGTTTAGGGAAATTCGTATTGTCGAAGGCTAATGTATCGTCGCTCTTCTTGTCTTCAAGGCTTTCTGCTGTTTACGATCAAGGGCAAAATATTATATATCAATATGTTAATAGCAGTAACAATATATCATCATCATCATCATCATCATTATCATCATCGGCACTACAACCGGGAACCGGTCTTGGCCTTATTTAGTAAGTCCTGAGGCTTGTTAAATTTTCCATAATGAATTATTTTTTCTGGGCAAGGTCATTAGTCTTGCGTCAGAGGCTCCCCGACGGGGAATCGAACCCCGGTCTCCCGGGTGACAGGCGGGTATACTAACCACTATACTATCGAGGAGCCAATATATCAACAATAGTAATTACAGTGGTAGCCATAATATTAGTATTAATAATTTAAACAGAACTAATAATAAAAAATGTGATATATCAATATGTTAATGGTAGTAACAATATATCAGCAATAGTAATTCTAATGGTAACAATAATATAATTATTAATAATTTAAACAGAAACACTAATGATAAATAGAATATATCAATATATAAATAATGGTAATAATGTCATCCCTGGACGGGATTGAACGAGAGAGAGAAAAAAATACTATTAATAACAATAAATTAATAATAACAACAATATCGTCCCCGTTCGGGCGCCACAAAAAAAGGAAAAAGAGGGTAATATATTAACAATAATAATAATATTAACAAAAATAATCCAAACAAGAAAACACGAATAAGGTATGGTATCTCTACCTCGCCCCCACGGCCCAACATTAACAAAGGTAGGAGAGAAGAGAAAAACAAAAACAACAATCCCAGCGGAAATGGGAGAAGAGACCACCATCAATTTATTCATCTTTACCGCCTTGCCCGAATCGGGGGCCAAACCATTATAACCAGTAGGGCCTTTTTGATGGGGAAGGGTGCCGTGTATCCGCGACCTTTTGAACACAGCGGAGAGTTCGAACCGCCTACACGATCCGGCTAAACCCTCCTTCACAATAGTGAAATGGGCTCCTCTCACCGTATTCCAGGTGCAACTGGGGCAGACAAATCTTACCTCGCGATAGTACGGCGCTAAGTGCTTTTCGACTCGCATTCGGGACCAGATTTAGGGGGTTGCTATGTTGGGGCTGGCCCATTTTGCCGGCGAAACCAACATTCCCTCTATTTCCTCAAATGCGTGTTAACATTTGTCTGACCACGTGAATCTGTGGAAATATTCTGCAAGCCAGCAGTGGTGCACGCCAGGTAGTCGCCTTCAAAATGTGTAATTTCATCCGACGACTTACCTTCCGAGAACAGAGGTTTAGTGTGTTGGAGGAGTTTCCTCCGAAGATTGGTTCTCGGATACGGGATCACTCGATTCGTCATTAGAGGTGAGTCCCGTTGTCGTGTTAATTCGCAAGGGAATTATGGGATATTCCCTGGGTCTGGCAACTCCATTACCTGATCATTCCTCGGGCACAGAGGTTAGCCCCTGTAGTTTGCGCTTATGGGTTGCGCCTACAGTTTTGGGCCCGGCTTTAAAACCTTCCAATTTAGACTCATTGGGTGGCTTCCCTCGACGAAAGTTCTTAATAAAAGGCGAAGCTTAAGTCGAAGAGAAGCCTGAGACTGACCAGTTTGAACTCCGAAGAGTTTGTTAATAAGTCTTGTATCAAGGCTTACCCTTCTTTGGCGTTTTTTGGGTCTTTGGGGCACGGTCTTGTTGGTAACACGAAGCTGAACATATTTTCACAGCCCTCCACTGTGTGAGTAGGGTCTCCGGGGAAGGACCGGCCGCTGTATGGACCTTGCCAGGTCCCTTTGGCACGGTTCCCCGTTCGGCTCACTTCTATTCAACCCTTCCTGCCTTATTATTTGCAAAGCCAACGGAAAGGCTTTCGGGATTTACGGCTGTTCGGGGAAACTCCAAACAACCACCCGGTCCATCAACCATGTAATTTTTCGACAGAACGTCGTAACCCAACAGCCCGTCTTCCGTTAACCCCGGCAAGGCGTCCACTATTTGGAAGCTGCAGGTGTTACGGACCTCGTGTCCATGCCCTCGCCCAACAACGAAACCCCACGACTTTAAGTTCCCCTCTCTGCCTGTAAATAAGTAAAATCATCAAGCAGCTAATTTGCATAAACTATTTTGTTCAAATTCTACTTGGCAGGAAAAATAATAATAAACGGCGTTGGCGCCGAATAAAATTAATTATATACGTCAAGGGCAAAAAAATAATCAATTGAGATTTGTAATAAAAGGAAAGGAAAGCTTCAAACACTTCAATTGAGATTTGTAAAAAAAGGGAAGCGGGCGCTCTTGCCCCACGTTGGACACCAACTCCATTACTTAGGAAAGAAATCGCCGAACAGCTTTTTTATAAGATATACCAGACCACTTGGAAAACGTTTGAAACAGATATTGAAAATCTACAAAAGAGCCCAACAGCAACGACCGCTCCACGGTCCAACGATTCCAGAACCTGTCAAGTAAGTCACTTTACTTCACCCTCCCCTAATTACTTTTTTGTGTCCCCTCAATTATTTCAATTGTTAAAAATTAACATAACACTGGGAATCTCGTGGAGCAACTTGAAATTCCCCTGGCAGCGTCCCCTCGACTTGCCTTTGTCTCGGACGGAGTGCCTTCAGCTTTAAGAGGCTATTCTCAGCGCCTGTGTCCACGATTAGGCGCGTGGTAACCTTATGGCCCATGTCCAAGGGGAGTTGGACAATCGGGACTTGGGTTGGCGAAAACTGAGAACAACTTTGGCTGGGTTGCGATTTTAGTTCGGTCGGGTTGGGGTTTCCCGTCCCGACCTCTGGGAGTTTCCCGACCGTTCCCATTTTGGTTAGTGTTGACACACTATACTCGATACTCGTTCAAGCGACTAATGTTTGTTTCATCATTTGTCTTTCTTTACTGCCCTTGCTAAGAATATTTGTCTCACATAAAGTTACATGGACGAGGGTGAACCGAATATAAACGGTAATTTTACTCTTTTGCTTAGCAAAAAGTTGCGAGCTAAATAATCTTGTGCATGGCTGTTGTTTGATTTATGAAAAGTGGGGAACCGGCTTGGCTAGCGGTCGCGCTAGACTTTGTAGTCAGTACACCCATGAGCGAGGAAGAGGTACATACGTCTGTTGCACAACGGATTATTATAAAATGTTTAACAAATGAAGGCGTTAAACCCACGGACATTTTTTCTGAATTGAAGGCACAGTTGGGTGATGATACACTGTTTCATAATCGTGTGTATACGTGGGCCAGAGAATTAAAAGTGGGCGAGAACGTATCAAAAACGAAAGTCACGATCGACGCCCAACGACAAGTCAGTACAGATGACAACATCCATGCCGTTCAAGAGCTTTTTAAAAGTGATCGCCAGTTAACTGTTGGAGAAATCTCATCGGAAGTGGGCATCAGCTATGGAAGTACTCAATCCATTATCACTGATGACCTTAGCTTCAAAACAATTACTGCTCCATGGATTCCGAGGTTATTGACCGTAAATCAAAAATAGGTCAGGTCGGAGATCAGTGGAAGACTTCAGGATTGATTTCAATAAGAAAGGGAGCATTTTTTGAAGCGTATCGTTACATGTGATGAGACGTGAGCACATCATTGTACTCCCGAGACGAAAACGGCAAGTAAGGAGTGCCGAAGGAAGGATGAAGGCTGCCCAGTGAAGACCAAAACTCGTCTCTCAGTCGGAAAAGTTCTTGCAACAATTTTTTTCGACTCAAAGGGAGTTTTAATGATCGATTTTCTTCACGAACAACGAACAGTAAATGCAGCTTACAACTGTCAGTTGTTACAGTCGGCAAAAGCCGCATATCGAAACAAAAGACGAGGTATGCCCATTCGAAATGTCATCCTTCTTCATGACAACGCCAGGCCTCACACCGCGTCCTTCACAAGGGATACATTGGAAGAAATGGGCTGGGAAACCCTCGAACGCTCTCCTTATAGCCCGGATTTGTCTCCCTGTGACTTTTTTGTTTGCACTCTTGAAGGAATCACTCGGAGGAAAAAATTCGAAAGTAATGTGAAAGTCGTGCTCGCATATGCGGATGACATCGCCGTTCTGGGCGATAATCTAGAAACTGTAAGTAAAAACGATGAAATCATCATGCAAGCGGCGGAAGAGGTGGGCCTAGAAATAAATGAAGACAAAACAAAATACATGATTATGTTCCTCAGGGAACACATATAAACGTCAGAGGCAAGATATTTGAAAAAGTTAAGAATTTAAATATCTGGGAACGATACTGACGGCCAGTAACAAAATGTCGAAGGAATATAACAAAAGACTGCATTCCGACAACGCTAGTTGGCACGCAGTCAGTAAACTGCTGAAATCCAGACTGCTATCACGTAACATAAAGCTCCGTGTCTATAGAACCATAATCATGCCGATTGTTCTATATGGATGCGAAACATGGGCTCTCACAAAACGGGAAGAAAACAGATTCCGCGTATTCGAGAATAAAGTTTTAAGGGGTATCTTTGGCGGTAAATATGACGAGGAGGTAGGACAATGGAAGAAACTCGATAACCACGAATTGGCAGAACTATACCGCGAACCTACTATAGTGAGAGTAATCAGGTCGCGAAGATTAAGATGGGCCGTACATGTGGCGCGAATGGACAACGATAGGACCGAGCGTAGAAGTCCTGACCGTAGACCAATGGGAAAGAGACCGGCAGGACGGTCGCGACGAAGATGGGAGGACAATGTAAGGTCTGACCTTGAGGAGATCGGATCAGATGGTCGAGCGTGGAAGGAGAGTGCACAGGACAGGGAACGATGGCGGAGCCGAGTTGGTGAGGTCATGAACTTCCGGGATCCTACAGGCCAATAAATAGTAGTAGTAATGCAAAAGTCGAGGAGCATGTGCGCAATTGGCTAACAACTCGCCCTAAACCTTTCAACGAACAACGGATATTAAAGCTTCCAAATCGGTGGCAAAAGTTGGTAGATCACGCAGGAGACTATATTGAGAAATGTTGATAGTATATTTGGCTCCTCGATAGTATAGTGGTTAGTATACCCGGCTGTCACGGGGGAGACCGGTGTTCGATTCCCCGTCGGGGAGCCTCTGGCGCAAGACTAATGACCTTGCCCAGAAAGAACAAATCATTATGGAAAATTTAACAAGCCTCAGGACTTGCTAAATAAGGCCAAGACCGGTTCCCGGTTGTAGTGCCGATAATGATGATGATGATAGTATATTTAGTGCGTAACATTATTCAATAAATGTATAAAAATAAATTACCGTTTACGGGCACAACACAGGACAAAACAATAACTGCAACAGTTATTTGGAGGCATCTCGGGGCGCCGTGTCGGCAGTATGGTTTCGCTTCTCCCGAGAGAAGTATATATATATATATATATATATATATATATATATATATATATATATATATGGGGCAAAGGCTCTGCTTTCAACCCGGCGAAGACCAGGACGATCCTTGTCCCTGTTCAACCCAACTAGACATGCGGTCTCCACGTGACACCCCTGGATAGCTACTCTGGCATCCGCCAAGTAGTGAACCAATTCATGCAGCGACATGCTGGGAAAGGTTGGCGTAAGGCTAATATCCTTGCACTGAAAAACAAATTAATATGGACAATTTAACAAGATAAGGACCAGATACCGGTGGAGAGACTTGCTAAATAAGGCCAAAACCGGATCCCAGTTGTAGTGCCGACGATGGTGATACTTTTCATTATTATTTCTGTTTAAATTATTTATAATTATATTAATACTATTGTTGATATATGAGCTCCTCGATAGTATAGTGGTTAGTATACCCGCCTGTCACGCGGGAGACCGGGGTTCGATTCCCCGTCGGGGAGCCTCTGGCGCAAGACTAATGACCTTGCCCGGAAAAAACAAATCATTATGGAAAATTTAATAAGCCTCAGGACTTGCTAAATAAGGCCAAGACCGGTTCCCGGTTGTAGTGCCGATGATGATTAAAATGATTGTTGATATATTGTTACTACTTGTTAAATAAGGCCAAGACGGGATTCCGGTTGTAGTGCCGATGATGATATATATATATATATATATATATATATATATATATGTATTTTTCGTTTACTTCAAAGAGGAGAAACCGTTCATTCGTTGTCTCAATCTTGATATGACGCAAAATCGAAATGAAAATAAAAGAGAAATGGTACGTACCCTTACATTTTCGTTTCCGCAATAAGAAGGAGAATGCACAGGCCAGGGATCGATGGCGGAGTCGAGTCGGTGAGGTCATGAACTTCCGGGTTCCTACAGGCCAATAAATAGTAAATTACACTTCTCTCGAGAGAGGCGAACCTATAGCGCCGAGCGGGCACCCCGAGATGCCATCAAATATCTGTTGCAGTTCTTTTTGAACAGTTGCAGGTTGTAACGTTCCCGAAACACTCGCGTGGGAAGGGAGTTCCACAGCTTCCCCGCTTTGTAACGTACCGAGTTATGATGTAGGGATCCTCGCGCCGTCGGGAGATGAACCCCAAACTGTTGCGATCCATCGGATTGTCTTGTGGAGCGCATATAGACCGAATTGCGTGGAACAATACCACGAATATCAGAAGAACAGTACCAATGATAATATCTGTAAAACAGACAGAGGTCGGCTACGCGCCTTCGATGTGATAACGGCTGTCGTCTCGACGTTAGCGCCGAGTCCCCGATCAGGTAGATCGCTCGTCTCTGTATGCTCTCAAGTAGGTCGAGTTCCAAACATGAGAGCAATATTCGAGCGCGGGTCTAATTTGGGATTTATATAGGAGAAGAAGTTGGGCCGGAGTAAAATATTTCTTGGCTCTAAAAAGATAGCTCAGCTTCCCTGAGGCTGACCTGGCGATGCTCGACACGTGTTTATGCCACGATACATTCCCACAGACCGTGACGCCGAGCAATTTCATGCTTTCCCCAGATTCGAGGGCCCGGCCATTCATCATCAGCTGCGGAACCGACGATACATTTTTCCTTGTGAATGTTGTATATTGTGTCCTCGCTGCATTGAAGTCGACGAGATTGGCCCTTCCTCACTGCAGGACCTTATCTATATCCTGATTCAGAGAGTCAATCTGTCTACATCTCAGCTGGTGCGACGTAGATGCACCAATTGGCCGAACACTCGAAAAGGAGGATACAAGCGTACTATCATCCGCAAAACTGTACACGCTGTTATCTGTCGACTCCAACAAATCATTTATGTGAAGCAAAAACACAAGTCGAGTCGAAATAGCACCTCGAGGCACCCCAGAATTAACAGAATACAGATCCGAACACTCGCCGTCCACAACAACCCGGATCGATCGATTTTCAAGGAAGGTCTTCGTCCAGTCGCAAAGCTGCTGGGAGAGTCCATATGAATGAAGTTTGCTCAGCAATGCTCCGTGTCAGACGCTGTCCAATGCAACTACCCTTGACTCACCATGCTGCCTAATCGCAGATGTCCATATATCGGTTATAAGTGTCAAAAAGTCTCCCGTGGACCGCCTGCCACGAAATCCGTGTTGACGATCATTCAGAAGTCCGTTGCACTCCAAATACTTAATTAACTTTGTATTGATGACTTTTTCCATTACCTTAGATAAAATAGACAGCAGTGCTATTGGACGGTAATTTTGTGGGAGACACTTTTTTCCCGTCTTTGGGATTGGCTGAACTCGAGCAATTTTCCAGCGTGCAGGAAAGGTCCTCCGTGCATAAGATAAGCGAAAGAGTCTGCCAAGAACCGGCCATAGTTCTGGACCACAATTCTTAAGGACTATTGCTGGTATTTCGTTCGGGCCGGTTGCCTTCCTACAATCCAGTTCACGTAGAATGCGTTGAATAGTGCGCGGACGAAATCTCACATCCCGCATCGAAGACCGTACCGGCGAGATCACAGGTGGCTCCAAAAGACCGGGATCGAGGTTTGAATTCGCGGAAAATAAATCCGCGAACACATTAGCTTTATCCTTTGCATTCGTGACTAACGTCCCGCTGTCTGTCACCAACGGAGGGAAAGGTGAGGATGCGAAGTTACCGCTGTCAGCCTTTGCCATTGACCAGAAGGAGTGCGAACCAGTTGGGCACCGAAGGAGCTTATTGATCACCCTGTCGTTGTGAGCTTTCTTCGCGGTATCAATCGCCTGGTTGCACGCGTTTCTGATTCTAACATAATTCTTTCTGCTAACATCGGTGGGATTGGAGCGCCATTGCTTAAAAGCTTTATTTTTTGCCGCTGTAATCTGCTCGCATTTTTTATCAAACCACGGGTTATCAGATGAACTTCATTTGATGAAATGTGGAATGTAGATCTCCATCCCGAGAAGAATAATGTCTGTGGCCGACTCCGCGCAAGCGTTAACATCGGAGTCTCCGAAGCACACCTCCGACCATGGAAAGGATGCGAAGAAATCTCGCAAATCGTCCCATACTTCCATATATGGCAAAGCTGCCTAGGCCGGTTATTCGCTTGAAATGCAAGTGGTTGCGCGACTGATACCAAACAGTGATCTGGGTTTCCTAGTGGCGCAGATATCTCTACGGTATAGCCCCATACGGTAAAGTCGTCATTGGTCAATATCAGTGTGGCTTCATCCCAGGCAAATCAGGGATTGATCTGATGTTCACACTTAGACAGGCGATGGAAACATGTCTGGAATTTAAGATCCCATTGTATCATTTACTTATAGGCTTTAAGGCCGCCTACGACAGCATAACCAGGGTAGAACTATATAATGCCATGAGAGAGTTCGGCACTCCAAACAAATTGATACGACTTTGTAGGTTGACCATGACCAACGTAACTAGTCAAGTACGGATGTCAAAAACAGTTCCAACAGATAATGACTGACTTCAAATTCATTCAAATATACGATATAAAAGAAGATTTAATTTTGAACCAAGTTCAAACATCAATCCCAATATTCACTTGGTTTTTTGAACAAGCTTGAGTCTGTGTGCAAAGAGGAAGAAAGTTTGACCCCAAGTGCAAACTTCTGTCAATTGAAGAGAATGGAGAACAGCGTAGACTTTTAGAACATGTAATATCGCGATTTTTAGAACATGAGTTGGCTAATCCCAGCCTCAGCATGTGTACAATCAATTTACCTACATACACATTGGCTGGCGACCCTTTTACCCAACAATAAACAGTCCAACACAGCTGCATACAATTAGATGCAATAGGCGCTGAAACTAATTCCCTAGCATGTACCAGGTACAAACAAAAGAACGCTGTCCTTCAGCAGGCATTCTGGCGATACGGCAAACAATTCAAACCATTCAAGTATTCCAAATGCATCTACCATCTAATGAGTTGCAACTTGTTTACTCAGTTGAACTCTCAGATCATAAATTCCCTTTGTCCTACATATTCCTGACCTTCTCACATAAGCAACCACAAATCCAATTAGCATCCAATGAGATTCGGCTTGTTTGCTTAGCCGAACTCACATCTCATGGATGCACATTATGCCCTTTCTTTGTTTCAGTTCCGTTCCTATGGCTTTGTCCCATGAATGAACCAATGTACACACATACATGTTTACCACCATGATCTTTATTACGAGATCTGGTTTCCTGTTCCACAGAGAGAGACTTTACTCTCTTGTGGTAAGTAAAAACATATCCTTAGCGGAGAGGATATCCACCACCACCGAGTCGAGGGTGAATCAAGATCCAGATTCCAACCCTCGATGGGGTCCAATTACATCCGCCGACCACGCCGGTCGTGCCACTCCCACTCTCCGTAGCGCTCCGGAGTGACGGTGAAAAATAAAAAGTGTAAATTTGAAGAGAGAGAAAAAAAAGAGTGAGTGAAAAACCAGCGTGAAAAATTGGAAAAAAGGAAAAAAAAACACTGTAGTTGTTTCATCATCGGGTAAGTTTTGTTTACTGACAATTGAACTTCCTGCAATCGGTGATAAATTATTGTTGAGAATTGATCAATTGACAGCTGATCTTGCCCAACACAATCGTGAACCTGTGCGAACTTCACACAATTCTGTTTGTTCTTAGACTTGAAGTTGGCACTGATCCTATCTTCCAATCAACTGCCAGATTCAAAAGACTGAAGATCGAATGGAAAAAGGAAAACGTGCCTCGAAATATAATCTGAATTTTTACAAGTATTCCTTATCAATCAGCAAATCGCTAAACGACGAATTCACTTATCTAAACCAGTGCTATTTAACAGTGTGGAAGAATTCCTGTCTTTTTTCTTTTACAATAAATTAACAATATCAATCACTGCTAACTCTGGACTTTTATTCATTGAAGACCAACGAGACCGAGTCACCTATCGACCAACAACTATAGAGGTTGCCCACAGGCGTTCACAGTTGTACAAGGGAAGATTTTGCAGGATTTATGGCGGCAACAAGCAGTGGAGATTTGGAGACGAGCACGGGTCAGAACCGTGATGGAGGTGATGATGGTTCTTTGGTATTCGGGCAGCTCGGAGAACGGATCGCGGAATTAACGAGAACGATTAAAATTAAAAAGCAAAGGCATATTACTAATGCCGTGCGAGAGCTGATTGAGGCCATTGGCTGCCTTTACGATAAGGAAGTGAAAAATCGCTTAAAGAAACCTGAAGCAAGCGGTGGAAACGTGCAAATCCAGCCAAAGCAAAATACGCACACAGACGTAAGCATGGTCCCGGAGCAGATCACTGTTGAGTCACCCAATTATATTTGGTTTACAATTGGCCAGAGGGGAAGGAAGAGGGATGCGAGATTGGAGGGTGAAGAGGCTCCAAAAGGTGACACTGAGAAGGCCAACATTATGAAAAGAAGGAGACCACGCCCGGACGCTATAATAATATCCAAAACCGGGGAAAAAACATACGCGGATGTACTGAAGTTAATGAAGGCTAATCCCGAGCTAAGTGAACTCGGAAATAGCGTAAATAAAGTTCGAAAGACAGCAAAAGGGGAATTGCTGCTAGAACTGAAACGCCGACCAGAGGCCACTACCGAGACACTGAAAGCAAAGGTACAACAAGTACTAAAGGAAGATGCTAATGTCAAAACAGTGTCACAGGAAATCACAGTTGAGTGTCGTGATTTAGATGAGGTGACCATTGTGGAGGAAATCCTGACAGCGATCGCTAGAGTGTTCCCTGCGCTGAACGCGATCCCAAAGGAAGCGGTAAAGAGCTTAGAAAGAAAACCGCTTACCAAGAGAAAAAGCTAACATGTTGCTGGCTACAGGTTCCCTACGGGTTGGATGGGTGAGCCGCAAACTTCGAGAACACATCGCACTCACACGATGTTTCAGATGTTGGCAATACGGTCATGTGGCGAAATCCTGCAAATCCGAAGAAGATCGTTCGAAAAACTGTTTGAAATGCGGAGAAAAAGGCCACAAAGCAATGGGTTGTAAAGCACAACCCAAATGCATGTTCTGCGAATCAGGATGCGAAGGCGGTAACCACCACTCAACAGGGAGTTACAAATGCCGAGCATTTAAAATCGCGATGTCCAATCTTCTCAAAAACAATGGACAGGTTTAAGTGCATTCAAATCAACTTAAACCACTGTGGAGCCGCACAAGATCTCCTTTCCCAAACGGTTAAGGAATATGGTGCCGACGTGGTACTCATCAATGAACAGTATAGGATGCCTGGCACTAGTACTGTGGAGGTGATAGTATGTAGCCAACGTATGGCACAGATTCACTATATCCCCAACGATTTTATTCCGCCGAAAATTGTTCAAGAGAAGGAAGATCCAATAATCCATAAAGAGTATAAAATAAACTGCACTGTTGTTGTTATGTTCTTGATGTTGTTTTTATTTCTTTTTTTTTCTTTAACTTAAGACTGTTTATAAATTAGTAATGTTCACAATACTGGTTTTCGACTTTTCTTCAAAGAAATATTTTCGTTTGTGCAAGTGAATGTTTTGAACACGAGACGTAGCGTGCGCACACGATGGTGGATGGATAGCGACTGACTCTATTTAGGGTGGAAATCGTAATTTCTGCTTTTTACACATTGATCTGCCAATGGTAATCATGCTCTCCTGTGTGTTCCCCAACTCACCATACTCATCCAGGTCGAAACGTACTTGTGTATTCGTTCGACGTCGATGGGCGTAGCCAGAATGGAGAAATCAAAAGGGAAAGCACAATAACCCAGGATGGATCTGGCTAGGTATGTGTGCGTCAATGCCGTGTATACGGCTGGTCTACTGATCTAGTGACTATCACTTAGGTCAACGCACTATAGCAAGACAGAAATACGAGAGAGAGGGCAAACATAGCTAAGGTTATTCACCAGCAAAAAGAGATCATTGGTCCCAAGCGAATGGGTGATCTGGGAAAAATCAATAGGACGCCGCATCGGCTGGGGATATAATTCCATTCTGTGGAATGTTCAATAATACCCAAGCCTATGGACTATGACGTAACCGCGTCGCTTGGTTTGGCTTGGTTGTTGCTAACCAATACGAATGGAATTTCCGGTGGAAATCCCATGGTTAGCGCAATAGTGTTGCCGTATGTTGTTGATTGTAGCTAAACTCAATTATGCATTATCTGCATAGAAAAATGAGTTTAGCTATGCGTCCCTTTGACATGTCCTGCTGGTAAATACCTATCAAGGGAAATGGGTAGGTATTGGTTGGAATTGTGGGCTGTTTCTCTTATAGGATAGAGAAACCCCTACAGTACTCCCCCGCCAGTGACATAGTCACGAAATCATGGTAGGTCGGAAGGAGTAGTTTGATGGTTGTCGGAAGGAAGTTAGATTGGAGGTGGATTGGGAGGACTTTTTTGATTGCCCGAGGAGACGTGCTCGGCTTCGGGTGAGTGGAGGTTGAGGTGGTTGGCGAATGTTGGCAGAGTCGGTTGTTGACTGAGGATCTGGAGCTGACGCCTCGAAGAAACAAGGTTTGAGTCTCTCAACACTGACCGTGGATCGTTTTCCTCGAATATCAATCTCGAAGACACGATCGCTGATGCGTTTGGAGACTCTGAAGGGACCGTCATACAGAGGGTCCAAAGGTTTTTTAACCTTATCCACCCTGACAAAGACGTGCGTGTAGCTGTGCAGTTCAGGGTGAACGAAAAGTTTTTTAGAACCATGTCTGGTCACGGGCGATGCTCTAACCTTACGAAGGAGGTCGCGGAGGTGGCCCACATCCTGCAACTGGTTGTGTGGCGTATCACCATCCACGAACAGTTCGCCTGGTAGTAGGAGATTGGTGCCATAGGTGAGTTCCGCAGCGGAAGCACCTAGGTCCTCCTTAAAACTAGTCCTCAGACCGAGGAGTACGGTAGGTAGAGCGTCAAACCATTTAGTGTCGTTATGACACATGAGGAAAGCCTTGAGAGACCGATGCCAGCGTTCGATCATCCCGTTGGATTCGGGGTGATAGGCGGTCGTGCGACTTCGTTGGCAGCCGAGGAGATCCGTCAGCTGCCCGAAAATCGTTGCCTCGAATTGCGGCCCTCGATCTGTAGTAATGGTGGCAGGTATGCCGAAACGTGTGACCCACGTCGAATAAAAAGCTTTGGCGACTGATTCAGCAGTTACTGCTCTGAGAGGAATCACCTATGGCCATCGCGTGTAGCGATCCATCATAGTGAGGATGTACGAAAATCCTCTCGATGGAGTAAGCGGTCCCACTATGTCAATATGGACATGGGCGAAGCGTGCCGTGGGTAGCTTAAATTGTGCCGGTTCTAATACATTATGCCGCGCTACTTTGCAGCGCTGGCATTGGAGGCAAGCGCGGGCCCAGGTGGTGAGGTCTTTGCTCATTCGGGGCCAAATGAATTTCTTACGGACGGCAGCAGCGGTTGCGCGGCCGCTGGGGTGGGCTGGATCATGGTAGACCTGGAACACGCCCCTACGAAGCTTCTCGGGAATATAGGGCCTGGCAGTTCCAGTTGAAACATCGCACCAGATTTCGCCCAAAGGATCGCGGAGGGTGATTTTGCGTAGCTCGAGTGCTGTATCAGCAGTTAGAAGTGATTCGAGCTGGCTGTCCTCCTGTTGGGCCAGGGCTAGGTCGACGTTGTTCAGAGTGGCGCGCAAGTGAATCGTATCGATTCGAGAAAAGGCGTCCGCCGAGATGTTTTGTGGACCAGAGATATGTTTAATCTTGGTAGTGTAATGGCCGATGAGGTCGAGTTGACGTTCTTGTCGGGGGGAAGCATTTCCCGACTTTTTCCGGAACGCAAAGACCAGAGGTTTGTGGTCTGTATACACGGAGAGCGAGCGACCCTCTACCATATGACGGAAATATTTAATGGCGCTAAAGATCGCCAGTAATTCCCGGTCATAGGCGCTATATCGCCGCTCTGTGGCACTCAGTTTCCTGGAAAAGAAACCGAGCGGTTCCGGTTGGCCTTCAAAATCTTGTTGTAGAACTGCTCCGATTGCGGAATCCGATGCATCGCATTGGATAGACAAAACCGCTCCCTCTAAGGGATATCGGAGTAGTGTGGCGTTAGCCAGTTGCTCCTTGGACAGTTGGAACGCACGGTCCGAAGCTTCTGTCCATGGAATTGGGCGCTTGTCGTTGCGCTTCGCTCCTTTTAGAAATTCAGTCAGAGGAGCCTGGGTTTGGGCGGCGTCTTTAAGGGTGGGTCTGTAAAAATTGAGCATGCCGAGGAAACGTCGGAGCTCGCTTATGTTGGTTGGGCGTGGGTATTGGATGAAGGGCTTCACACGGTCTGGAAGTAGGCGAATGCCCTGATCGTCAACAATGTAGCCCAGATATGTGATTTGCTTTTTGGCATATTGACACTTATCTGGGTTGATGACTAGACCGAATTCGCGGAGGCGCTCGAGGACCTGTCGTAAATGGCGCTTGTGTTCAACGTGGTCTCGTGAGGCGATGAGAATGTCATCGAGATACGCATGACAGCAATTGAGACCACGTAAAGCCGAGTCGATGTATCTCTGGAATGTCTGCGCGGCATTCCTGAGACCGAAAGTCATTACTTTGAACTCGAAGAGTCCGAAAGGAGTAATGACTGCCGTTTTTGGGATGTCTTCAGGTGCCACCGGGATTTGGTGGTAAGCCCTGGTGAGATCCAGGGTGGTGAAGACTTTGCACCCTCGTAATTTATATGAAAAATCATATAGGTGTGCAATGGGGTATCTGTCGGGGACTGTTGCTGCATTCAGCAGTCTGTAATCCCCGCATGGGCGCCACTCCCCGGAACGTTTCTTAACTAAATGGAGTGGGCTTGCCCAAGGACTGTCTGATGGTTGACAGATACCGTGTGCTATCATTTCATCGAACTCGGCGCGTGCCGCGCGTAGTTTTTCTGGAGCCAGGCGACGTGCGCGTTGGCTTACTGGAGGGCCCCGTGTCTCGATGTGATGAAACACATTCGCCTTATGTCGTCGCTGGTTAGGTAGAGGAATTGTCGTATTGACAAATTCCTGTACCATAGCTTGGATAGGGTCTGTACACGGTGTGGCCCTGGGTATTAACGCTGGAGATGCCGACAAGGGCAAGGAAGGTGCGGTGTGGGCTACTAGCCTGTTGTGTGTCGAATCGACCAACAGGTTGTGTTTTCCTAATAGGTCGGAACCTATTAGGGGTTCATTAACATCAGCAATCACAAACTGGTGTGTGATTGGATGTCTGAGACCCAGATGGAGTGTCAGCTTTTTCCTTCCGTACGTGCGTATCGGAGAATTATTTGCTGCTGACAACTGTAAGGCGGTGGGCACGCGGTTGCGTGGGGCGAACGATTGCGGAAGGACCGAAATATCAGCGCCGGTATCAACGGTAAAATTGATATTCAGTCTCGAGTCCCTGATCGTAAGGCGTCTTATGGATGCGGTGCCAGCCGGTTGCGCAGGGGTGTCGGTCGGCAAAATTAGTTTAAAGACTGACGCCGGTTGTTGGTTGGTCGAGTCCAACCGCAGGGTGCCCTACAATTAGTTGTACGCTCTCCGTACCGTTGGTGGTTGGCGCACCAAGCGCGTGTGACAGCATTGTTGGGCGGATTTTGCCTATTGACAGGTTCGTCACGAGAAGGCCGTGGAGGTGGGCGACGAAAAGAAGTCCGCTGGGATGTATATTGTGGAGGTTGCCGCCGGTTCATTGGGCGGTTCTGAGCGCTTCGTTGTGTGTTTTGGAACCTCGCACAAACTTAATCCAATTCGCGGCGGAATGAGGCCTGAAGCGCGAGTAGTCAGCCGTAGTGACCTGAGTAGGAGGGTTGTCTGGCTGGAAATCGCCGATAATACGGTCGAGGGTTTGTTGGGTTGGGTTCGGATTAAGGCCAGTGTGCCTTCTAGAGGATGAGGAGGGTAGCTGAGTCGAAGCTACCAGAGCGGTTCGAGGTGCAGTTTGAGACGACTGAGGGTGCCGTGTAGGCAGTGCGGCGTGTTGACTAACCGCCGCGACTTGATATGGTGGTAGCTCAGACTGTGGGTCCAAGGTTTCCATAATCGAATCAGCCACCTTTGATAAATAGCCCAAACTTTGATTAGGTTGGGCCATTAATGCCGAGCGGGCATGTTGAGGTAAACTCCTCAGAAAATGTGGCCTAATTAGATCATCCGAGATCCTGGTCCCCGCTATCGAGCGTAAATGAGTCAGGAAAAGGGATGGTCTAATACCTGAAAAATTGGTCTCGCTCGCCAATCGCTGTAGTCTGATGCTGGTGGGTTGGTCCAAAGCGTTAAGGAGACTCTCCCGCATGTTGCTGTAGGGATCAGGGCCCGGTGACCTGATCGCCTGCGCAACATGCATTCGCTGTGTCCCATCCAGCACCCGCAGCAATTCTACAGCACGATGTTCTTCATCGTGGATGTTAGCGAACCGGAAAAAACGGTCGGCTATGGCGAACCAAAGCTCTGGATCCTCCTCGTCGAACGGAGGGAGCTTTACGCTTTGTGTGTGGGATGGCAATTCGTCGCTGGAAGCGTCATGGAAAGCGGGGGATTGAGGTCGCGCTTGCGCCTGTTGGGATGTACCGGCTCGTGTGGTGGGTATTGTGGTGCCGAAGTGTAAAGAGAAGCCGCGATTGGGAAGGTTGATTGTCGAGTAGTATCGACGAATGTAGGGAGAAGTCGCGTTGTGTCTACGTGTGTAGGCGAGAAAGTCGCAAAGTAAGTGAAAGAGGTCGCAAGTGGACGCGTGGAGTTGAGAAAAGACAAGTGAGAGTCGCGTAAAGCTAATTGGAGTCGTTCAAAGTCCGGTGAAAACGTGAATATTGTGGTGCTGTACACTGATTATATCCAAGAGGGGCTTACAATTGTTAAGTTTTGGTACAATAGATTGCTTAACTACTATAATTTTTATTGTTAAAAGATAAGCGCTTATTGGCTGGTCGATTTTATGGTTACAAAATTGTTAGTTGAACTTTTTCTCTTTTCTTTTTGATTTTTACTCTTGTTTAATACGCTCTTTATTATTACTTTGGATGTTTTTGTTTCGTTGATACTAAACGGCGAATGAAATTTTTGCTTCTATGTGTGATAAAAAATTTGGTGTTAAAAATTTAATCGGGAAGATTTTTTCCTTCAAAATGTAAAATTATTTGTAGCGTTTATTAAACGAAATTGCTGGACCACCTAATATGATTGCTATTTGTATCGTTTTCTGTTTGTTTTAAATTTAATTTACTTAAAATTAATGGATCTTATGATCTAATTTGCAATGATTAATTTTGATACGTTCGAGTTTCTTTAGATTATCCTGAATGGGTCGAATTCTCTTCACGAGTATTCCTCTTTTTAATGATAATCAAAATTTGATTCCTAATTGAAGACAATTTGTAATAATCTATGACCCTTGTGGTTCATTTGTTTAATTTATTATTAATTATAAAATGTAAGATATCCTGTTTCTCTATTATAACAAATTATGTTTGTGTATTTGGTTTAATATTTTACAATTTTTGTTTAAAAGAATTTTAAATATTCCTAGAAAAGTTTATCAATTTATACGGTTTTTACAATTTAATATTTGATGGCTCAGAAGGAGCTCGCAAAAGGAAAAATTACCACTTATGTAAAATGAACTAAAAAGGGAAACCTGAGGTCCAGCGTTGGGTTTTAAAAGGTGGGCGGTATCGTTTGGCGTCGCCGTGGTGTTAAAGATGGGGTGGGGCTCTACTTGCCCTTTTAGCGTCTTTTAATTTTTGAAAATTTATGTTTTAGTTTTTCGTTGAGAAAACTTTTTCTTTTTTTTGAATTCTGTTGATGAAATTTTATTAAAACGTCTGTTGATTGAGATTTTGTTTGGTTTATTTAAAATTTTTATTTTTTATGGACAATTATGTTTTTTATTTTTGATGAAATGTTGAAATTTTTCCTTTTAGCACTTTTATTTTTAATTTAAAAATGTTGTCACTGGTTTGGTTGGTGAGTTCGTTTGTTGGATTGATTTTAATTTTGTTTTTCTTTAGATTTTTCGTTTGTCCGAAGGTTTTTTTTTTCTATTCTATTAAAACTTTTCACTTCTATTTTGGAACTGGTTTAATTTATCAGAAGGTTTTTGTTAAATTTATTGAAATTTATTGTCTTTTGATTTTTTTGCTGAAACATTTTTCCTTTTTGACACGTTTCACTGTCTTTTTTGTTGAAATTTCTTGAGTTTTATTTTGTTGAAGGCTGCGTTATTCTACGTCCGGTCACCAATGTGGGGGTGATAGTATGTAGCCAACGTATGGCACAGATTCACTATATCCCCAACGATTTTATTCCGCCGAAAATTGTTCAAGAGAAGGAAGATCCAATAATCCATAAAGAGTATAAAATAAACTGCACTGTTGTTGTTATGTTCTTGATGTTGTTTTTATTTCTTTTTTTTTTCTTTAACTTAAAACTGTTTATAAATTAGTAATGTTCACAATACTGGTTTTCGACTTTTCTTCAAAGAAATATTTCCGTTTGTGCAAGTGAATGTTTTGAACACGAGACGTAGCGTGCGCACACGATGGTGGATGGATAGCGACTGACTCTATTTAGGGTGGAAATCGTAATATCTGCTTTTTACACATTGATCTGCCAATGGTAATCATGCTCTCCTGTGTGTCCCCCAACTCACCACACTCATCCAGGTCGAAACGTACTTGTGTATTCGTTCGACGTCGATGGGCGTAGCCAGAATGGAGAAATCAAAAGGGAAAGCACAATAACCCAGGATGGATCTGGCTAGGTATGTGTGCGTCAATGCCGTGTATACGGCTGGTCTACTGATCTAGTGACTATCACTTAGGTCAACGCACTATAGCAAGACAGAAATACGAGAGAGAGGGCAAACATAGCTAAGGTTATTCACCAGCAAAAAGAGATCATTGGTCCCAAGCGAATGGGTGATCTGGGAAAAATCAATAGGACGCCGCATCGGCTGGGGATATAATTCCATTCTGTGGAATGTTCAATAATACCCAAGCCTATGGACTATGACGTAACCGCGTCGCTTGGTTTGGCTTGGTTGTTGCTAACCAATACGAATGGAATTTCCGGTGGAAATCCCATGGTTAGCGCAATAGTGTTGCCGTATGTTGTTGATTGTAGCTAAACTCAATTATGCATTATCTGCATAGAAAAATGAGTTTAGCTATGCGTCCCTTTGACATGTCCTGCTGGTAAATACCTATCAAGGGAAATGGGTAGGTATTGGTTGGAATTGTGGGCTGTTTCTCCTATAGGATAGAGAAACCCCTACAGTACTATTACATGTGAGGAAGACAGCAGCGGAACAGCAGCCATCTGGACAACTGGAAATTCACCCATGGAATGTAGAAGTGTCCAGCGGCTAGAAGGAATTGCCTATGCTAAGATCAGAGGAATTCATTTCTACTGTTGTTACGCTCCGCCAAGGTGGGAAATAGAATATTTCAAATGCTTTTTAGACAGAATAACACAAGAAGCTAGAGATAGCCCTCTTATAGTTGCTGGAGATTTCAATGCTTGGGCACTAGAATGGGGAAGCACAAGGACCAACAGTAGAGGCCAGGCACTACTTGAAGCCTTCGCAGTCCTAGATGTGGTGTTGCTTAATGATGGTATCGATGACACCTTCATAAACGAGAGAGGCCGGTCCAAAATCGACATCACATTTGCAAGCTCCATGTTGGCAAGAAGTATGGAGTGGGGAGTTTTGGAAACTACACCCACAGTGACCACCAAGCCGTGATATACGAAATATTACCGCACAGAGGATTCATCACCGGCAAATTTGCGAAGAAAGCACAGAAAAAAGGGTGGAAAGAGAAGGACCTCGATGCGTAACTGCTCGACTATATACTAGAAGACCAAATCGCACAGTTTGACGCAGAGGCCGATGCGAACAGGCAGGCTGGAAAAGTCATGATGTCGCTAACTACCGCATGTGATGCTTCTATGCCACGACAAAGACAACCAGCAGGGGCTATCAAACCAGTCTATTGGTGGAACTCAGAAATCGCCCATGTGCGATCGGAGTGCAACAGGTTAAGACGCTTGCAACAAAGAGCAAGAAACCGTAACACCTATCCACAGTTGCATGCGGAATTCGTCAACAAACGGAAAGAGTTGAGGAATGTGATCCGCAAAAGTAAAAATGACGCGTTCTGCTTCCTAAGGGATGAATTAAATAACAACCCATGGGGCAGCGCCTACAGGCTAGTCATGAAAAGACTACAAAACAACAGTAGTCAAATGCAAAAAAGCAAAACTGACATAGCAAGAATCGTTGCTGTTCTCTTCGCACAGCGTGATGAGGTGTTGAGAGTGCAAGAGGAGTGGAGTATCACTGAAGGAGAGATCCCTCCCGTGACCCACGAAGAGGTGCTCTTGGCTGCAAGGGTTGTCAAAAAAAAAAAACAAGACCCCGGGACTGGATGGTATCCCTAACGCTGTAGTGAAGAGTGCTCTAACAAAAAAGCCGGAAGTCTTCAGAAGTCTCTTCACAACCTGCCTTCAAACAGGACAATTTCCCAAACGATGGAAAAAAACCGCGGCTTATGCTTATTCCAAAAGGAGTCAAGAATCCAGAGGCGCCGTCATCGTATCGTCCGTTGTGCATGTTGGACACGACAGGAAAACTGCTTGAGCGAGTATTTGCCACTCGCCTGGAACAATTCACTGAGGAGACATCGGGGCTCTCTGAATCGCAGTATGGATTCCGGAAAGGAAGATCAACCGGTAAGGCACTATCTGTGGTGTGCGACATCGCTCGCAATGCGATAGCTGGAGCACGATGGATAGGGGCTGCAAAGAAATATTGCGCGGTGGTGACGCTAGATGTTAAAAATGCGTTTAACTCAGTGAATTGGAATCGGATTCTAGAAGCGTTGCGCGATCTACAAGTCTCATCCTACTTGGTGCGTATATTAGCAAACTATCTCTCGGATAGAAGACTGCTATATGATACAGATGAGGGACCACAGGAATTTCAAATAACAGCGGGTGTACCTTAGGGATCTGTATTAAGTCCGCTGTTATGGAATATAATCTATGGTGGTGTGCTCAGGGTCAATGTACCGGAGGGGGTTAGAATCATTGGGTACGCAAATGATTTGGCAATAGTGGCCGTAGCTAAACATTTAGATGACCTGGAGAATATTTGCTCCCAAGCAATCCAGAGCATTAAATGTTGGCTAGATATAGCCGGACTGAAACTAGCTGGACATAAGACGGAGGCAGTTTTAATAAGCAGCCGCAAGAAAGTTGAACACCTTGATTTGGAAATAGAAGGAAAAATAATCAGACGCAGTCCCTATATTAAATATCTTGGTGTTATACTCGACAACAGGTGGAGCTTCAAGGAACACCTGAGAAAAACGAGTGAAAAAACGGCAAGAGTATGCAAAGTTTTGGCGAGACCACTACCCAATGTTGGAGGATCCCGGGCCCACATAAGGAAACTGATAACCAGTGTCAATACCTCCACAATAATGTATGCAGCTCATATATGGGCAGGAGCCGCACAGTATAAGTCATACATGAGAGGAGTGAACTCAGCGCATAGACTGGCATCACTAAGAGTATGCTGTGCATTTCGAACGGTATCCGAAGATGCCATAAATGTTTTGGCCGGGAGGACACCACTTGACATTGCAGCTAAAGAAAACGCTGCATTGCATAAGGTCTCACAAGAGAATCGTCGGAGAATGCGGCCACAGTTAGAGCTCTCAAGCCTAAGAGAATGGCAACGAAGGTGGGTGGTGGTTCCCCCAAAGGAAGATGGACCCACGCCATGATACCTGATATAGAAACATGGGTGAAAAGAAAACATGGCGAGCTGAATTACTACTTCGCTCAGCTAATATCAGGACATGGATGCTTCCGGCAATACTTGCACAAGTATAAGCATGTGAATCACCCATACTGCTTGTATTGTGAAGGCAAAATAGAAAATACGGAACACGTACTCACAGAGTGCGTGAGATTCAAAACCGCACGAACGATTTTGGGGAGACATACGAGACGGACTAGCTCCTCAATAGTATACTGGTTAGTATACCCGCCTGTCACGCGGGTGACCGGGGTTCGATTCCCCGTCGGGGAGCCTCTGGCGCAAGACTAATGACCTTGCCCGGAAAAAACAAATCATTATGGAAAATTTAACAAGCCTCAGGACTTGCTAAATAAGGCCAAGACCGATTCCAGGTTGTAGTGCCGATGATGATGATACGAGGCGGACTGTTACTCCCGCTGGAGTAATAGAATACATACTTAGTAAAAAACAGGCATGATCCGTAACCAATGGTATTCTCTGTGAAATGATGCAGCAGTTGCGACGTGACGAGCGGAGTAACAGGTAAACTCCGTCCCGCCCCGCGATGGAATATCTAAAAGAAAGTTTCGCGGGGATCAACGGGAATATGAGCCTGGCGGGAGGCGGTTTTAGTCGGTAAAAACCCGGCATCCCCCTGGATCGGTCCAGAGGTATCTTTTGAAGATTTCCACCTTCCTACCGAAACAAAAAAAAAAAAAAGCCCCATTGATATCCTTTTCCATCATCATCATCGGCACTACAACCGGGATCCGGTCTTGGCCTTATATAGCAAATCTCTCCACCGGTATCTGGTCCTTATCCGAGACTTGTTAAATTGTCCATAATAATTTGTTTTTCCGGGCAAGGTTATTAGCCTTGCGCCTGATATCCTTTTCCGCCCGCTATATATTCCGTCGATACTTGATATCCATAAACCGTTTTTGAGAACGAAGTATCGTATTACTAAAAATAAGTAAATAACTTATAGTAGATACAAATTCACCACAAACCAAATACACCTCAATAATAAATTGGCAAATGTGCTACGAGAAATACCTGATAGGGGGCGCTGGTGAACAGTTTGCCTCCTTTTGTACGAAAATAATGAAGATTCGCTAATATACACTTTGCTATTTTGAATACAATAAAAGATAAATAAATTTAGACAGATATATCAAAATTATTTATATCGTTTTTCTAACCCTAGTTGAAACGGCTTACACAATGCGCAGATGTATCGTTGAAAAATGTACTAACACAGATCTCACAACTCTTTGTCATCGCTTTCCAAAAAATTGGATAATCGCACAGGAATGGCAAACGAGCCTTAAACTCACAAAATATCCACTCGATACCCTCATCTCAAAGTACAGTGTTTGTTGTGAACATTTTGAAAGTTCCGATTACAGAAATCCCATGACCAACTCGCTAAACGCAACTGCGGTGCCTAAAATATTTTGCAAGAATCCTCGCGCATACATAAACGTGAAAATCAAGAACATTTTAGCGCCGCTCCAAAATCAACTAAACGCAACGGCAGATTATGAAAATCATGTAAAGCGAGAGTCACCCATCAATTGCACAGACAGCATTGAACTGCTGCACCGGGAGGATGAGGATGTCGACGTCGAGGAAATTCTCTCAAGAAGCCTCTACCCCAGCAATGAGTCTTGTGACTACCCTGAGAAACTGACAAATTCAGATGACTTTATCAAGTCCATCGATGGAACTGATTTCACCATGTTGGATCCCACTGGATGCGGATTGTACATACCCTACTTGGATGATACTAGGTTATTTGAAATTAAAAACGAACCCTCACAGATTTCACATCTCGATAAGGACAACTCGGAACACTCTCTGTCAAATTCTCATGGCTTGCGACGGGATAGTACAGACTCCGATGTCGAAGTTCTCGCATCGGAAACATTTTCTAATTCCGAATGGTTGGCTGCCGAACGCAGTAATTTATTAACTTGCCACAGCAACGAGACAAACGAGTACGACGAACACCCAGTAATAGCCAGTCCTACAGACGGAAATTCAACACTAAGCTTATCGGATGAATTTGATCAAATTTACGAACATCTCGACCGACTCCAGCTAATCGAGGTGATTAAACGTCAAGCCCAAAGGATACAAGAGCTTGAGAGCAAAGTAATTAAAATACAACTCGCCCACCAGCAATTGTCGCCCCACATAGAGAACTACCAAAAAGCTATGCAAGACATCCAGATGATGTAATCGGCACGCGTTCTGTGAAAAAATGTCCCCACCTCACCCCCGACCTTCGATGTAAACCATTCCAAATAAAATGCATTTTTATTCGAATTGCGTGTAGTTCCAATAGACAACGGCAAGAAAACCACTAGAGCGTCTGTTTTAAATCGTAACCTTTAATCAGTGTTATTTTCCTCGGCGTAGCTCAAGGGAATTCGCTTCTACGGGGGAATAAAATACAATTCTATATTATCCTGCAGGAGTTCTCCACCTTTGGAGCGACATCTTAAACTACTGACGAGATGACATCGCTGTATAGCTTCACTTTACTGGCGATGCTCATGTCGACGTACTTATCCCCAATGGACACGATTAAGCCTCCTATGATGCTCGGGTCGACGCGAGTGGTCATTTGGATCGATTGGTTCTGCTTGATGAATTTCTAAAAGCAAACTTAGTTAGCATGGCATTCACTGACTACAAGGACCTGTGGGTTTTACTTTCAATGCCGCTTCTAGCTCTTTCAACTGTCCACTTTCCAATGGCTTGGCGCTGGTCACTTCACACACAATATCACCGCGGTGGGCCGCCATGATGGTCTTGAAAACGTTTATAATGGTGTCTAACTTTTTAAGACGCCCATTATCCGCCATCAAGCTGAGCAGATTTCCAGTTGCCTCGGCCATGCCCAACTTGCCTGTCGTCTCTTTCAGCGCAACTGCCAATGCTTTGCGATTGATGATTGGACTTGCCAGAATATCCCGAAATTTCTTCTCGGTCTTCAATGTTTTCTGAACGCCGAGCAGATCCTTCTCGACCTGCTCCAACTGCTTCAGCTTGACTGCAGCCGTATACAGAGCACTGGCATATCGGCCTTCTAGGCCAAAAACCTGAACTGGCAGTTTTACAGTTTGGGCGGAACTGCTGAGCGAGCGGCTCTGAAAAAAAGATAGACACATTCAGAAAGATGATTTTTTCAAAAGAACACGGTTATTATGACATGCAGCACTGAAGGAACACCCACCAATTCCAACCGTTCTTATCATTACATAATATGAAAATTGGATAATATAATAAGGTTTCGTCCCAATCACACCGCAAATGAGCTACATTTGTTCATTTTCAACCATGCAACGAAAGCAATAAGTAGACAACATACCAAAAGTGATAATTTATTCAAGGATGCCATTTCCACCAAGGAATTTCTTCACAGCTAAGTACCAGACTCGTGTATATCGGCCAAGTGACGTCTTTGGTAAGTTTTGTCTTTTTATTGGGAAAAGATTATTTGTGATGGCACACGAGATTGTTGATTTGACAGTTGAGCTGATGGTGGAGAGCCAATATTTTCTAATAGGTGGCGCGCTGACAGCGCTGTATATTTGACGTTGCCATCATCTTTTTATTTCCTACGCATTGCTAAACAAAATTTATTTGGTAATGAAGAAAGGGCACAATTAACACTAAACGTACCAAAGCGGTGAAATGACCGCTTTTGAGAGCCCGAAATATAAATGTTTTATAATTATTATATGATAATTATTTTGTGTTTATTGTTTATGCTAAATTCTGTATTAAATACAACCAACTGGAAAAGACTATAATGTTTATTTCAAAAGCGGTCATTTGACCGCCATCGGTAGAAATAGTTATATATAATATGTCGGTAGGTTTAGTGTTAAACTTCCAATTAACTGAAATTATATCATAAAAACCAAATATTTATTTGGAAAAGAAAAAAAACTTGATGGAGTTGAACCAGGGGCAATAACTTTATGAAAAGGACACCATTACAGTGTAGAATTTTAAATAAAAAGAAATAATAAATAACTTCTCAGAGAAACTGGGTTTGCTGTAGATCTTAAAGGAAGCCCTGAAATAGCCCTATAGGAGCATAATTATTGTGAACTGGTCGATATATTCATCATCATCATCATCATCGGCACTACAACCGGGAACCGGTCTTGGCCTTATTTAGCAAGTCCTGAGGCTTGTTAAATTTTCCATAATGATTTATTTTTTCTGGGTGTTGCGGATTGGCAATTAAATGTGCTGGAATGTACTGGAGAAATCTAGTACATTCGCATGTATACCAGTTGCGCAGCAGCTGGCACCAACTGGCCATCATTGTCACCACGATGATGTCATAGCGTCGCCTTTTGAATTGGCAGTTATGCCAATTCGTCAGTCTACAATCAACATTCGCCGAATTAACACCATCGGTCAATAATTGTCAATCAACACGTCTATTAATAAAGCTGCCTTCAAGTTCACTTCTGCCTTTTTGTTGTTCTGTCTCCTACGACAAAGTTTTATTGGTTTGCACGCGGACTACGTAGAGTTATAAACAAACATTTTCTGGTCCTTCGAAACGGATCCAGTGCCGATTTGGATCGTCTCATCGCCGCTCAGTTCGCGGCACATAGACACTGCAACCTGACTCGACACAAATCAAGGACGACTGAAATTACTATGGATAACGACTGTCAAACATCCCTTCTTAATGAGGACATCAACATTGTTCTAAACAACACATTAGAACCGGTTGACGGTACCGACGAACCCGGTTTATTAACAGTGAAAAAGGGAACAATCGATGCAGCTATGGTCAAGAAGAATTCCAGGAATATTGCAGTTGACTTCTCAGCAAAGTGTTCCACTCCCACAAGCCAAGTAAGTCAAATAAAACGACGCTTGAACGCCAGTGCTATCTATGAGTTAGGTTTAAATTTAATATTTGATTCCGACGAATGCCAAAAGTCAATAGACAAATTCGAATTTTCCGATGTAGTAGACGACAACCGAGAGAGACCAGGTGCAGTGGTTGCTGAGTTTAATGATAACAATGACAAAGAAGCTTTGGTAGACAACCCGTCCGATGAGTTGCTTAACAGTGCCGAAATTACTCCGATCTTGTTAGAGGGAATTGCATGTGATCTTATTTTACAAGCTAACGACTCAACTTCATGTCTTGTCGATAATAAGGAAAATGCTCCCCCAGACCAAGAGGCGAAGTTGCTGGGCAGAGACAAAACGCTATATCCTTCATTCCATGCCAGCTATAGATCACCCCTTAAATATTTGTTTTCTGAATCACCTTTGTTAGGTGAATCGCTCAATGAGAATGAGGAGCCACTTGAACAAAGGAGTGCAGGGCAAGCGACCGATCATGATCTTATATTAGAACCGCTGCCACCAGAAGAGGGCGGACGAGATCATTGCCACCTCCAAGGAATTGAAAGAACCAATCGCCGACCGGATCACCCTACAGTAAAGGGAGAAACCGATCTACCGAAGCTGCGCCCAGTGCAGAAGCGAATGCTGGCAAAGACATCGACGAAGCAACACAGCGGCTCCCCGACGACATTCCTCGGTCGGCGGAACACCAAAGATCTAGACCGGCGACATTCCTCGCTCGGAAGAGATCATACCTGCTTTCACACGGTGCGTAACGGAGCCGACAATGGATCAAACAGTGGTGAGGGCGGCGACGGCGATAACATTGACAACGGTTCCCCGACGACATTCCTCGGTCGGCGGAACCCAAAGGATCTCGATCATACACGTGCTCATCACCAACATGAGTCGGAAACCGCTGTTGCCGCAAAACGAAAGCAGGACGACGAACTTTCTACAACGAGAGTTCAAACCAAAGTGCCTTCAACATCAGCTGTCGTACAACAACCGACCACGATTAAGGAACTCATCGCCGCTCAATTCGCGGCACGGGCCACCATCTCCGGCACTTTCCTCAACATACAGGAAAAGGGACAACCAAGTCCGACAGCAATCAAGGCAACCAAACATGCACTCCGCGCCGAATGGGAAGCCTTCTCCAAGCGGCACCACGACATCTTCGTCACGGCGACACCGGACTATCTACAGCACACATACTTCGCGGAGGATTGTTTCGGCGAAACCGAAGAAATATACCTGGAGGAACAGACGAAGCTCCTCGAGGCTCAGTACGCGCTCAAGTCAGCCTCCCCAACTATGGTCAACAGCACCAATCGCCTCCACCCTAGTGAGCTGCCCCCAGTGCAGCTGCCAACGGTCAACATTAAGCCAGCGGAAAAGGAACCGCACCCCAGAACAGTGAGTCAGCAGTCCGCCGACCAAAGTGCCGTCTGCCCAAAGCCCAACCAGCCCAATGTCCCGATGCACAAAACACCGACGACACCCGTAAAGCAACAGGGCGCTTGCACATTCTGCAGGGCCTCACACGCCATTTACGCTTGCGAGGGCTTCCGATCACTCACACCTGGCCGTCGGAAGTCCTTCGCACACAAAAGAAACCTGTGCACCAACTGCTTGGGTCGCCACCGCCTGCGCGACTGCCACTCCAGCAAGACGTGCCGTCGATGCCGGCGGAGACATCACACCCTGCTGCATGTCCGGTCTACCGCCAAAGGATCCGCCCCCCGGATCGACCGTCAGGAAGGGGTCTGCGCACATACAATCAGCACCCCTTCACAGCATTGCGCGTTGCTGCCAACAGCCAGAGTCATCGTGACGTCGGAGACCGAACAGAGGTTTGAAGTTCGTGCTCTGCTGGACCCCTGCTCCAGTGGCACCTTCATTTCAACATCACTCGCCCGAAGGTTGCACCTCCGACGCCAAGCATCACCCGTCCCCACCTACGGTGTTGGGGGCACTCGTGGCCTTGCCACCAGGACTCAGGCCGCCATCAGCATCACTCCTCGCCTCCACGGCTCGAGCCAATGGACACTAAGGCCCTTCATCCTGTCAGGGCCCTCAGTGTATACACCACCACCACAATCAACGACAAGGGATCTCTCGTTCGTGGCGGATCTGGAACTTGCAGATCCGAACATCGCCTCCGCCGAGAAGGTGGACATCATCCTTGGGGCAGACATATACCCCAACATCATCCTCGAAGGCATAAGGAAGGACCAACGTTCCGGCCTCGTCGCGCAGGCCACTGAACTGGGATGGGTGCTAACAGGCTCAGCACCCACCACATCATCCAGCGCAAAGGTGACAAGGCCTGTCACCAGCCATCATATGGCCATTCCTCGTGGGTTGCGAATTTACAACTCCGACCCAGAGGAACTGGTCGACCTTCCGACTGACGGCCGCGGCATCCATCAGAGAACCCAAAGGACGTCTCGCCGGCATCGGCCCCAGTGGCCACATACGAAGCCCATTCAACTACCAGCCACCGACCACTTTCGTGACCCAACTACAAGACATACCCCCCGCCCGCTGAACCATTGCAGGGGCAAGGGGCAATCGAGGAACCAGGAGCTTACCCACTCGAACACTTCCAGGCATGCCACCACACCCGGGACACCACGTGGTCAAGCTCCTGCCCAGGTCCAAAGCTACCCAGGCCAACCGCTACCACCTGTAGCCACCACAGCAGGACCAGGAGCGCGCAATGCCCCGCTTGGTGGGCGGCGCTCCCCAGCAACCAGCGGTCTCTCGGACTCCAGCAAGAAAGCACGCCCCTCTATGCACCCACAGAGGCTGCATTGCGACGACCCCGGGAGGCACTTGGCCCGTGACTGCCATTACGAAAGGGCCCGCGGACAGTGCCAGGGTAGACACCGCACCCGACTCCACGTTACAGCACACACCCCCAACGGTCACATCCCGCCGGCCACTCACTCCAGACGGGCGCCAACGTGCGCAGTACATGGCACCACCACCGGTCTCGACATAGCGAGACCCATCACCAGTTATCACGTGGTCATTGATCGTGGGTTGCGACCTTACAACTCTAACCCAGATCAACTGGCCGGTCCCGCGACCACAAAAGGCAACGGACATCAGCGATGGGAAAGATGTTCCTGTCGCCATCGATCATACGGGCCACCCCAGACAAGAGGCCGACTTTAGGGAGACAAGGACAAATGTGTCCTTCATCTTGTCTCTGGTTTCTGGTCATCTTGCGATAATCAGAATCACCCACATCCGTAAGGATTTTGGGCTCGGTCTCAAGATATCTGAAAAGAAAGAGGAAGGAGGTATCTAAGGATAGTGTGGACAGGGTTAGTTCAATTGTTCTCTAACTACTTGGATGGGGGAACGGTGGGAAAGAAATCGTACAAGACCGGTGGGTCTTGAGTGAGGTAGTAAACGCAGATCACGTCTTTGGCATCTGATAACCTGCGCTTTGGTCGGTGTGTGTGTTTGTGCTATCTTGTACTGTGCGTGCGTGTTTGTAGTGTGTCAGTTGTAGACCCTATGAGGTGGGTCCAGGAATCCTCTATTATAGAGGAGAATGTTGTTGGGAAGGGTGCTTTCTTCACTTTTGTACCGAAGAAGAAATTGTGGTGGTCTGATCCGAAATTATCCAGAAAGAGAAGGGTCAAGAACGCAAGACTCCCGTACAAGTGGGTTCTCGCTGTTCTGAATGCTTTCGAGGTACTTATATGCTAATTGTGATAAGCAGGGCTGTGGAGTCGAAAGAAAATAACACGACTCCGAATCCGATTCCTATATTTACCAACAACAAGACTCCGCGACTCCGACTCCAACTCAAAAAAGCTCAATTTTATCAGGTTATTTCCTACCTTTGCATATAGCCACTTTTTTCATGTTATATGGATAAAAATAAAACAAGATCAAACTTTAATAATTATTTATTATAATTTATTCTTAAAAACAACATTGCTTCTATTAAATCTGTATTCGTAGAGGCTCTCAAATCAGAATTCAGAATTTTAAGGGCGGAAAATAACCTCTCTACGGATACTTGGGTTGGCGGTAATGCTGTAACGATCAATGCTGAATCTTTTACGATTGCTGGATACCGCTGTATTGCCATTTCAACATTTAACTTATAAGTTCGGTCAATTTTTTCCATTTCTTTCAATGCATCATAAAATTCAATTTTAAATTTTAAAATAGTCTCCATCATCTATATTGGGACTGTGATTCAAACGAGGACGTTTTAGTTTATCTTGTTCATTGAGATACTTTTCAAAATCGTCTTCAGATTCACCGGTGTCGGGTGAAGATGATGGTACTTCGTGTACGCTGCCTGCTGTCGTCTCTTTTTCTAGTCGAAGGCCTTTCATGCGAACGGTTAATTCAAACAGAGCGTTTTTAGCTCTATTTATTTGTTCTTCCGCCAATAGCGATCGAACCATGGGGTCAACATAGATCCCAGCCAACAGAATATCGTTGTCCAGCAAATGTTTTTCTCTACATAGCATGGCGTTTTTAATTCCGCCAGCAAGAGTATTATTTAGAATCTTCGACAAACGAAAAATGATGTTTTTCCACTCCTTGAAAATAAACTAGGAGTCAAATCTTCCGCTTGCATTACTTTTGTAGCGACATAAGGATGGCGACGCACGGACTTAAGATCCTCCACTTCATTCCATTGAATTTCAGTCATATTCACGTTCGGGCTGGCCATGTCCTCAAGATAAAATTAAAAAAAAAGTATTTTAAATTTTAACGAAAAAGTAGTCGGAGTCGCTCGTTTTTTACGACTCCGACTCCGACTCCACAGCCCTGGTGCGAGGTAAATTACCTAAGGATCAAACAAAGGATGCGCTGGCTCACAAGAGAGATCCTAAAACAAATGATCTTATGTGAAATCAGCGCAAAAGGAAAATACTACGTTGCCTTTTGTTAACGTGGAAAAAGCTTTTCCTCCGATCGAACGATCGGAAAAGAAATGGAGTTGCGCCATAATCGTTGACCAAGACGGTCAGATATAAAACAGTGCTGTGCGGGTTTCATGAGACAAGCGTGGTCAAAGTCGTTACGTGGCGGTAAAGAAGTGTTTAAATTGACTAGAGTTATATTCCTTTCCTGAATTGAAATAGAGGTGTTTAAATTGATTAGAATTATTCCTTTCCTGAATTAAAATGCTCTGTCTGATTTTATCGATAGGATCTTGATCCTATATCCGCACACTGAAATCGTTATTGCGGATGATTTTAATGTGCATAACTCTCAGTGGCTTCGTCACTCCGGAACAACAATACCTGAAGGTCAATATGACCAGCTTTTTGCTGATTCAAATAGCTTAACTCAACTTGTCAATGAGCCAACACGGGTACCAGATATATATGGTCATTTCGCCAGCACACTGGACCTGTTTCTCACCTCTCACCCAAACAAATACACAATCGAAGTTTCTTCGCCCTTGGGCACTTCAGACCACTGTGTCATGTCAGCTAAATTTCCTCTAACCAACAGTAACGTTAATGAGAAAGCTCCCAAAAGAACAGTATGCAAATAGGAATCCAGTACGTACCCTTACTAGCGATGCCATAAACACCATTTCCCAGTAACCTAGCTAAAACCAATTAGCACATTTCCACATCGCATCGTTCTCTCTTTGTTAGCCGCGCGGCACATGTATCCGACGATTTCGGTTTTGTTTACTTTACCGAAATCGTATCCCATGAATGCTCTTTATTCCCTTTCCTTGTTCTAGGTTCGCTTTTCATCCATGAAAGGACCATGCACACATACCACCATGATCAACATTAGCGAGTGATCTCTGCACGAGATAATTATCGCTGAGTCTTCTTCCAACCATCGCGCATGCAACATCCTTTCGGCACGGCAGAGTGCACACAAGAGTGTGCACTCACCAGAGTGTGTCATTAAGTAAAGTGCATTTTCAACCCCTCAGTTAAGATGGAAAGTTTTTACCACGTTCGTTAAATAAATATTTTCACATAAAAATTAAATTAAATTAAAAACGGTGATCACCAGCAATAAACCCAGTTATTCAAAACTATAAACAGTGAGCTTCATTTACTTTCCTTCTGGTGAACGGTTTTTCGTGAAGTTCGAGCACCATCGGCGGAGTGTGTTTTCCCCTTACTCCCGGTTGTGGACAAACGTGGCGACGTTTCGTCCTTTTCCTTCGGCGTTTTACTTGGTGGAACTTAGTGGAAGTTGTGGGGACGAGGTGAAACTCGCACCCATGTCGCTGCCAAGACTTCGTACCCCCACAGACACACTGACAGACACGATTGTACTTGGCATGCGGACCTATATTCCACACAGAGTAAAGAGTATCAAATCCAAGAGAAATATGTGGTTGGATTCCGGGTGCAGAGAAGCCATTCAGGCTAAAGAGTCGAGCTTACGAAAACCGGAAAAGATTTAAGAGAGCTAAAAATGACTGCAATTCGTATAATCAACGCGCTAGGTTCCTGCATGACCAGAGAATGAGACAAAAAATACTACACTCTCCCACAGGTAGTAGAAACTTCTGGGCATTCGTGAAAAACATTCAAAACTCAGTCTCGGGCTTTAGCCGAGCCACACGAATGTGGAATGTTCTGCCTGATCATGTGTTTCCTGGCCATTGTGATATCCAGACATTCAAGACCAATATACATCGACACCTCCTTTCCTTATCCACTTCCTCTCCATCCGCTCGCACTGTGCTCTGACATTTAAGGGTACTTCAAAATCCCCTTTTGTGCGCGCGTTAGTGTCAAAAATAATAATAACGAAGTCTTTAAATTGACTAGAATTATTCCTTTCCTGAATTGAAATAGAGTAGTGTTTAAATTGACTAAAATTGTTCCTTTTCTTATGGTGGTGCCAATTGCAACTTTGTTGTGTACCAAAGATTAAAGATAAAAAAGGATCAAATTGCTTGATAATTGAGGACGACTAGCAGCGAAGATTCCAACAGCAGCCACTTAAAAGGACCATCGAATTGAAGGACAAGCAGGTAACTCTACACAACAGCCACGTCAGTATCCAAAATATATATTTATAACTATATTGTGCCAAAATAAGGGCAACACATTGACCTAGACCAATACGACCAATTCATATCCGCAATAACCCCAAGATTTAACGAATACTAATCCTGCAAACCATTCAAAACGCACAAAGTCTTCCGCAAACTATAAAAGTGAGTGAAATCATCAATATATCAATATTTTTCAAAAAAACAAAGTTCTATATGAAACACCCCTTGGACACGACGTATAATTTTCAAAGACCATAAGTTAATCGAATACATACATTTTCTGAACTCCTACCATCGCCATCGGAGAAAAATAAAGTTTGGTTGATTTAAATTGAGGCTCCTCGATAGTATAGTGGTTAGTATACCCGCCTGTCACGTGGGAGATCGGGGTTCAATTCTCCGTCGGGGAGCCTCTGGCGCAAGACTAATGACCTAGCCCGGAAAAAACAAAATCATTATGGAAAATTCAACAAGCCCCAGGACTTGCTAAATAAGGCCAAGACCAGTTCCCGGTTGTAGTGCCGATGATGATGATGATGATTTAAATTGACACATCTTATTTATCGTCATCATCCCCTCTGATGCTACTTGATGCACCTCTTGACGGCGCAGAGTTTAGCTGAAGAAGAATCGTTCTCTGCAACAATCACAGTATTTCCCATCAACACCAAGAATATATTTCATCAATTTTTCACGAATCAAAATATAATATAAAAATTATATAAGAAAACTTTTGGAAAACAAAACCTGTACTAGTTTTAAGTTCTCTGCATTTACTTATTTTAATTTTAAATTTAAATTTAATTTTTAATCTTTACTTTCCTTAATTTATATCTTTATAATTTATAATTATTTATCTCTACTTTCTTTGTTACTTCTAATCACACCCCCAACCTCCCCAGTCATTGTTGGTTTCTAAACCACTGGTGTATATAATATTTCAGCACATATTAATCGGAATCCACCTCCCAGTAAACATCTAACTACCTCCCTATCACTAACCCCAAGTAGCTCTCGCTTTCAGTATTCTCCATTTTTCTCCTTTCCAACCCTCACTTTCTTTTTTCTTTCCACTTTTTCTATCCCCCTTTCTCCTCCCATAACCGTCATCCCAGCGGGTCGTGTGGCAACCTGACTTGTGGGATTAGCAACACCAATGCCGACTTCGTTCGCTGTAAAGGCACCTGCGTGGGGGCCGAACAAACGTAACACGCACTTCGCTAAGGAATTTCCCGACAACCTCTTGTTCTTGGAGATATACAATGCAACCGCCCCTGACTCATCATGCCCCTCAATCGCAGATGTCCATATATCGGTTATAAGGGTCGAAAGTCTTCGTTGGACCACCTGTCACGGAGTCTGTGTATTGACGATCATTCAGAAATCCGTTGCATTCCAAATTCTTCATTAACACGGCGTTGATGAGTTTTTTTATCACCTTAGATAACATAGACAGTAGCGCTTTCGGCCGAGAATTTTGTGGGAGATACATTTTCCCCTTTGTTGGGATTGGCTGAACTCGAGCCAACTTAGAACAGGTGGGGGATGTCTTTCATCATAAGATAAGCGAAAGTATGTGCCAAGAACCGGCGATAGTTCTGGAGCAGAGTTCTTAAAGACTATTGCTAGTATTCCGTCCGGGCCGGTTGCCTTCCGATAGTCCACTCCACGTAGAATGCGTTGAATAGTGCTTGGGCGGAATCTCACATCCTGCATCGAAGACCGCATCGGTGTGATCACAGGTGACCTCGAAAGACTGGCAACGAGGTTTGAATTCGTGGGAAATAAATTCGCGAACACATTAGCTATATCCTTTGCCTTTGTGACTAACGTCCCGCTGCCCGTCACTAACGGAGGAAAAGAGTAGGAAGCGACATTTCTGCTGACAGCCCTTGTCATTAACTAAAAGGGACGTGAGCCTGTTGGGCACTCAAGGAGTTTATTGGTCACTCTGTCGTTGTGAGCTTTCTTCGCAGTATCAATCGCCTGATTGCACGCGTTTCTGATTCTAACAAAATTCATTCTGTTAACATGGATGAGATTGGAGCGCCATTGCTTAAAAGCTACTTTTTTGCCACTGTAAACTGCTCGCATTTTTTATCAATCCAAGGTTTATCAGATGGATTTCTTTTCTTGGAATGCGGAATGTAAATCTCCATCCCGAAAAGAATAATCTCTCTGAACGACTCCGCGTATACGTTAACATCGGAGTCTCCAAACCACACCTCCGGCCACGAAAAGGTTGCGAAGAAATCTCGCAAATCATCCCAGTTAGCAGCCCTACACCTCCATACTTGGCGAAGCCTCTTACATCGGTTATTCGTTTGAAATGCACGTGGCTGGGCGACCAATACCAAGCAGTGATCAGAGTTTTCCAGTGGCGCAGCAATTTCCACTGTATAAATGCTCGGCGCGGATGTCAAAAACAGATCCAGGGTGTTCGTATAATCGCCTCAGGTATCCGGCACTCGCGTAGGTTTCTCCACGAGTTGAGTCAAATTGCGGCTAACCGCGTCACATCTCCGCCAGCCTTAGAATGTTGTGGTAATATAATTGTACTTAAGCTTAAATTATTTACGTGTTTAATTTTTAAATTGTTTAAATGTTTTATATGTAATGTAGCCTTATTTATGTTTTCGTTGGGACACATGCGGTGGGGGAGTTAATACGTAACATTCGTATAATTTCCTCGGATATCCGGCATTTACGTAGGTTCTTCCACAAGTTGAGTAAAATGGTGGCTAACAGCGACACATCTCCGGCAGCCTCACAGCCTCGTCGGAATTGTGTACATTAAAAGCGCCAAGGACGACAGTTTCAGAAGCCGGGTGGTTGATCTGTATCCGGTCGACGCTACGCGAAATTTGTTGGAAATATGTCGCTGGTCGATCGTCATTCGGGGAGCGGTAAAGACAAAGACATTTAACAGAATTCCTCAGCACCACTTTCAACCACATGATGTCCAAGTTATTGGGTTTCAACGCCTCCATCCTCTGGCTACCCAGATCGAACCGCGTCCAGACCCCATCCTTAAAACGGAATGTCGAATGTATTACGGACCGTCCTTGGGTCCAGGCCGCCCCAGCATCCACTAATCCCCTTTCGTTAGTTTCCCCTCTTTACCTCTGAACGCAGAACAACTCGCCAAGTAGTTAATTTACATAAACTACTTTGTGCAAATTCTACTTGGTAGAGAAAATAATAAAAACCGGCGTTGGCGCCGAATAATAAATAAACGTCAACGGCGAAAATAATTCATTCATTCGACGTTAAGCTTCGACAGAGATTAGACGAAAATTAAAGCGAGCAAAGCAAAACGAAGTGTGAAAATAGACGCTGAAATACAAATTCGGTGTTCTAAATAGAAATAAATAATAGAGGACAACAGCCGAAAGCTGATCAGGGAAGCAGCCCGTCAACGCCCCCTGCACCCAGTCGCAGCTCCAGCAACCCTCCAATCAAGCTAAAACAAGTAAGTCACCCAACTTACCCTTAATTACATACCATTTAAACAGTATATTCAAATATATTAAATATAATTACCATAATATTAAGTATCATCATCATCATCGTTGGCACTACAACCGGAAACCGGTCCTGGCCTTATTTAGCAAGTCCTGAGGCTTGTTAAATTTTCCATAATGATTTGTTTTTTCCGGGCAAGGTCTTTAGTCTTGCGCCAGAATATTAAGTATATTAAATATTAAATTGTGTATAAAATACCATAACAAATGTAAGTCGTATCCTGAGCAACGAAGATATGTCGAATTAGTTGACGAATTGACCTGGGCCCCAGTTAAAGCAAGGATATCAGGTTTCGGTGTTTACAGATATTAGTGAACGGCGTTTACATTCGTATTGGTAAAACCGATGCTCCTGATGTTGCAACATGCCGTTATCAGTCGAACGTCAACAGTGTTTCGAGAAGGAGCCCGATTACGCGATGACGAAGTTCGGTTATTTATCAGAATATTTGCATGATGTTCCCCCGGGAGATCCGAATGGGAAACTAGTTTACCTCCGGAATTCTTTATCTCAGAAGGTACCATAATGACTTATCTCTATTATACATCCGAAACATAGCTGAAGATTTCTCCTGACGATATCGCGGATTGTACAGCTTGACGGGGTGGTATCTCACCTTGGGCATCTAAACCAATCAAACGGTCCATCAGCCAATCTCCGAAAGAAGGTCAGGGATTTCTCGCGACCATTTCACGGAGCCTATAGCTTGATGGGGTAGTATTTCACCGGGCGACAGGGCGTTGGGACCCTGTCTACCACTCGGCCTTTCGTCGCATTTTACTTCAAGCCAGCCTAGCTGTGAGTATATTCGAATGCCCTACTCACAGGGCAAGCCACAATACCACCCCATCATAGTGTAGGTTCCAGGATACTATAGCGTTTAGCAAAGATAGTGAAGAACGTGAATTGAACACAGGATGAAACGGGTGAGAAACGAAGCATTGAAGCATCAGGCTACTGTCGCGTTTACGAATTCGATTTCTAAACTCAAGTACACTCAACTGATGTGGAATTGCTATGTTATCGCCATGGTATACGACCCGGATGTTTTGTTTATTTCAATTTCTTTTGGTGTTCTTCCCTATTGACTTGTGTACTGTGTGTGTACGACCTTGGCTCTCTCCACCATAAGTCGCTCTCTGATATCTCCTGCCTCATCACAGACAACAACAAAACAATCGTCAATCAACTCACTCACTCGTTCAACGAATCCCTTAACGCTTCAACTCATGAATTACTCCACGCCATTCGTTCCGACTTGGATAAAATCCAGCAATCGACATCCAAAAACCTGCCTGTTCACTTTACCAGTCCCCTTTGTGATGACATTATCTGTAAGTTTAACAGCCTTAGTGAGGAGCTCGCGTTGTCGCACTCCTCCACTTATAGCCACCTTATCTCGGCCGAACCTAACCCGTTACTCGAGCTTGTTCTCCACAAACTCAATTCTGTCGCTGATGAACTTTCGGTTTTTCGATCTTTGCTTGGCCAGCTCGACACCGCTATAGCTTCCGTGCATTCGAAGCAAACAAACCCCCACCCCTCCCCACGATGCGTATCATCTCTATACGATGAACTCCAGAACGTAACAAACTGGAGCACTCAAATCTAGCAGTTACATCATACCTGTTAAAGGGCGCACCTAAAACCGCGAACCCCGCTTGGATTGCTGAGTTCTTCCGAATGAAATTCAGCATTCCCCTAAAAGAATGTTACTTGCTTCCTGGCAGTAAGATTAAACCTAGTTTCCGCTTAGCCCTCCCCTCCAGATATGACTGGATTTTTCACACGAAAAAAAACGCACACTGTAGGATCGACAGGATGACGTTATCCCTAAGCAACTCCAACAAACCGTCAAAACCCCTGCCTTCTTTAGCTAAACCCACACATGGAAATAACAACAGTACTGTCCGTCCCAAATCGAAACTCACTTTTCTTCCAAATTCCTCCGGAGGACCCCACGCTCCAGTTACAACTCGTCCTATAAAATCCCTGGCCAAGCCAAATATTACGCACACCCGTCTCCCAATCTCGCACGCGCACTCACATGAGTTGCAGCAAATTAAAAATCTCTTGCATAACTTGAAGCCGCGAATAACAAAACGCTCTCTAAATTTCATAGGCAGAACATCGAAATAGATTGCTGGCAATCCAAACCACGACGATTTCGTCACATTTAAGAAAAAATCCCGGACACTCTGAGAAATAATAACAAGCTGGTTTTAATAAACCAATTGTACAATGAGAGAAAGAATAATATCACCAAAGTCCAAAATGAAATACAGAAATTGCTAAGAGAAGACGATAGATTAAATTTTGAGATGATGACCAATGTACAATACAAAATTAAACTTGTAAAAGAAGAAACAGAAAATATTAATTACGCTATTCACTGGTCTAAATTAGGCATGATCAATTCATTTATTTTATCTAAAAAAGAAATATATCTTGCTACAAACATTTTAAATAAACAACAGTTGCCCTGGTTACACGCAGAAATCCAATACTCCGACAATTACATACATGCAACACCCAATATTCCAATAATATAACATATATATACATTTAACATGTTGTATATTATACTTTCAGCATCATCTGGGCTTGGTCTTATTTAACAAGTCTGAGGCTTGTTAAACTTTCCATAATAATTTGTTTTTCCGGGCAAGGCTATTAGCCTTGCGCGCGATATTATACTCTGCTGTGTGCAAACCCCAATACACTACATATAACATGTATACTATACGCATGTAGCCCATAATCTAATAAGTGCATAAATCTGTTACACGCAGAATTCCAATACTCCGATAGTTGCATACATGCAACATACAGTAATATAACATATATTTACATATAACATGTATATTCTACTTTGCTGCACGCAAATTTCCAATACAATGCGTATAACATGTATGATATACGCATGTAGCCCATAACCTAACATTTGCATGCATGTATGCTGCACGCAATAATAGTATTGTTCAATGCATCTAGCATTACACATAAGTTTCTGTACTTAACTCAAAAAGTTCTCATAACGCAACATGAGACAGTCCGCAAAGCCAGAGTAGTTGCCACCTCATGCTGAATGGCGACAGAATTGCAACGTTACAGCTCCCATCGTCGTTAGCATGCCCTTCGACTGGGGCTACCATCAGCTGGCTGTCTCAAGGTGAGTGATGAATCATGGGAAGGAATGTGAATTGCGACTTAGATTTTGGGTATAAATACGGAGTTCCGTTGTAGGCAAGAATTCAATTAGTATCCGACAGCACCAGTGGTGCATTTGATTTGATTGTATTAAACTAAATAAACACTAAAAGGAAAAGAAAGCCTTTCATTTTAAACCCCGCCAACACCGCAATTGGCACAACGGCGACCAACAAGTAAGTAATATATATAACCAAATAAAAATAATTGTTGTATAAAAATATACAACATTTTGGCGCCCAAGCAGGGGCCAAGGAAGCCTGCGTGAAAAACTCATAAGCGCTTGGAAACCCTTGATCCTTAAAAATAACCTACCTCGAACATGGCGGACAAGACACCCTTACCCCTCGTTCGGAGCTGAATTTGGCTCCGGAGATACGTTTCGTAACTCGACGAAGGAAACCAAAAACCCAACACACATCAATTCGGAGCGGACAGTCCGCGAAACTGGTGACGGAGGATCTGTGGCGTCTCTAACAGATACACACACAATACACAAGCAAATAGTGAAGAACACCGAACGAAAATCGAATAAGAGAATGCATCAGAGCCGTATACTATAGCGATAAAATAACAATTCACATCAGTGGAATATACCTGCGTTTAAAAATCGAATTCTAAGCACGGCCAGTAGCCTGATGTGTTACGCATTGGTTCAATTTTTTGTGATTCTAACTGTCATAACGTCAGTTTGAATCACACGTTCTTCACTATCAATCCTAAACGCTATAGACCAGCTTGCGAAACGCCAATCTCCGAGCGGTAGAGCGAATGGACCCTGGAGATTCCCGCCCAGATGACCAGAGGCCTCTACTCCAGCGACGCGGACGACAGCTACATGTCAACCAAAGGGTGGTAGCCTCATTTGGTCGACCGAGGTCAAAACTTTCAATTGTAGAGCGGGAAGCCTACCTGGCAAAATAAAGTATCGTATATAATAGTATAATAACAGCAGAACCAACAGGAAACAGCAGCAAACTACCAGAACGACACCAGCAGCGAAGTCTAGGCGGAGCAACAGCTGCAGGATCAATAGCAGCAGAAATTTGTACAAGATAAGTAACCTTTTTGTTAATCAATATAATTTACAATCCCAACTAAATTACTCATAAGTTACTCACTTTCTTGTTAACTAGTGATAACCGTCTGTATTTGATCATATTATGCCTCCGATAATCTTTGGGAAGCCTTTCCACCCCCAACCAAATTTAAAAATAGTAAAGATAACCACCCTAGGGAACTCCTATCTCAATGCCATAGAAAGTTCCATAACGGGAATAGAATTTGAATTCAGTCTGCATTCTGCAAAAGGAAAAACCCCGGGCTTCGACAGAATAGATTATGCTATGGTCAAAAACAGCCCTCCGATCATGAAACAGCGTATAGTAGATCTATTTAAAACCACATTTATAAATCAGGCGTCATACCACAAACATGGAAAACATCCACTGTCATACCTATTTTAAAGTCCGATGGGGAAACCGACACAATCAATAGCTACCGCCCTATTTCCCTCCTCCCCTGCTTAGGCAAATTGTTAGAAAAAATTATCGCAAAAAGGCTCAACTGGTATTTAGAGAAATATACCCCTATAAGTACGAAGCAAGTTGGATTCAAAAAAGGTCGAGGTACAATGGATAACTACACTACTACACCTTGATAACTACATTACTTCGGCACTTTCCTGCAAAAAGCATACCTCCATTCTAACAATAGATTTCGAAAAGGCCTTCGACCGCATCGGTCCCCACGTCATACTGAACAAACTTCAAAAATGGAAAATAGGAGGTAATATGTTCAATTTTATCAGATCTTTCCTGTCTAATAGGAAATTCAGGGTAAAATCCAACGGGGTTTGTTCCGGGGTACACAATCTAGAAACTGGTATCCCCCAAGGATCACCACTCTCAGTAGTTTTATTTAAAATAGCGTTTGAAGGTCATACTGGCAATATATAAAGTTGTAAAATATTGTATCTACGCAGATGATCTCATTGTACTCAGTAATGTCAACAATTTAGAAATTACCAGTCAAACGTTTGAAAATATCCTCTCAGATATTAGAATGTGGGGTCATTATTCCGGAGCCAAAATCTCAAACAAGAAAACCAAAATATTACATATATGAAAAAAACACAGTTGTAATAAATTGTTAGCAGTTAACTTTGAAAACTCCACCATAAGCAATGTTAATACACTAAAAATTCTAGGCCTACAATTTGACAGTAAATACAACCTCAAAAATCAATGTCTAGCTCTTAAGAAAAACTTAGATCTAAGGTCATTAAATACTTACGATTTTGTTCATACTAATACACTAACAAACATTACCATAGCAATTATATTATCGAAAATATATTACGACCTACCAATATACGGGAAATGCAGCAAAACCAACCTACAACTAGTGAAATCCCCCTATCACGCAGCAGCTCGAATAAGTACAGGTGCATTCAGAACCACACCAATAACAAACATTCTAGCAGAAAGTGGACTCCCGACGATTGAAAACCGAATGAAGTACCATTCAGCCAAGCTAGTTGTCAAACTTACCGCCACACCCAAGATGAGATACCACCCCGTCACGCTGTACATTCCGCGATATCGCCGAGAGAAATCTTCGATGGTGTTTCGGATGTGTGGCTGATGGCCCGGACTGACACAGGGATAAGTCATGATGGTACCTTCAGATATAAAGAATTCCGGAGGTAAACTAGTCTCCCATTCGGATCTCCGGGGGGGGCTATGTCAGGGGGAACATCATGCAGATATCATGATAAATAATGGAACTTTGAGAAGTTCGTCATCGCATAAGCGGGCTCGCTCTCGAGGCTCTGCCCGCGCTCGACTGGTGACGGCATTTTGTAACATCAGGGGCATCGGTTTCACCAATACTAATGTAAACGTCGTCTGGCACGGGGCATTGCTGAGCAAACTTCGTTCATATGGACTTTCGTAGCAGCTTTGCGATTGGACGAGGAGCTTCCTCGAGAATCGATCGATCCGGGTTGTAGTGGACGGCGAGTGTTCGGATCTGTATCCTGTTAATTCGGGGGTGCCCCAAGGTTCTATTTTGGCTCCAACCTTGTTCTCGCTTCACATAAATGATTTGTTGGAGGCAACGGATAACAAAGTGTTCAGTTTTGCGGATGATAGTACGCTTATTTCCTCCTTTTCGAGTGTTCGACCAATTGGTGCATCTGCGTCGCATCAGCTGAGATGTAGACAGATTGACTCTCTGGACCAGGATCTAGATAGAGTCCTGCAGTGGGGAAGGGCCAATCTCGTCGACTTTAATGCAGCGAAGACACAATATACAACACTCACAAAGAAAAGTGGATCATCGGTTCCACAGCTGATGAATGGCCGGGCCCTCGGGGCTGGGGAAAGCTTGAAATTGCTCGGTGTCACGGTCTGTGGGAATGTGTCGTGGCATAAACACGTGTCGAGTATCGCCAGGTCAGCCTCAGGAAAACTGAGCGATCTTTTTATAGCCAAGAAATATTATACTCCGGCCCAACTTCTTCTCCTATATAAATCCCAAATTAGACCCGCGCTCGAATACTGCTCTCATGTTTGGAGCTCGGCTCCTAAACATACCCTCGACCTACTCGAGAGCATACAGAGACAAGCGATCCGCCTGATCGGGGACTTGGCGCTGACGTCGGGACTACAGTCGCTATCACATCGAAGGCGCGTAGACGACCTCTGTCTGTTTTACAGATATTACCACGGCTACTGTTCTTCGGAGGTTCGTGGTATTGTTCCACGCAATTCGGCTTATATGCGCTCCACAAGACAATCCGACGGATCGCACCCGTTTGCGGTTCATCTCCCGACGGCGCGAACATCCCTGCATCAGAACTCGTTCCTCTACAGAGCGGGGAAGCTGTGGAACACCCTCCCCACGCGAGTGTTCACGGAGCGTTACAACCTGCAACTGTTCAAAAAGAACTGCAACAGTTATTTGATGGCATCTCGGGGGGTCCATTCGGCGCTATAGGTTCGCCTCTCCCGAGAGAAGTCTAATAAAAAAAAATAAAAAAAAAAAACATCCTTAGGAGGAAACGGCCCCAAAGGAACTTGTCGGCCCTAGGACGGGCAATATTACTTGCGCACCAATTCCGAATAAACATTAAACCACAAAAGGCAAGGACAATTCACCCCCCATGGTTATTATCACCCAAGATATTCAACACCGATTTAAGCCTACTCCCAAAAAATAGAACAAACCACCTAGAATACCAACAACATTATCGACATATCAAAAACCAACACCGCCAGTGGAAACTACTTTTCACCGACGGATCCAAAACAAAGGACGGCACATCATTTGCGATAGTTAACAGCGCAAAAATAGTAATCAGAAAGGGACTTATACCCGAATTCTGTTCCATATTTTCGTCCGAAGCAACCACTGTACTGGAAGCAATTAAGTTAGTAAAAAAGAACAAAACACTACAGACAGCCTATCAACCATCCAAGCAATAAGGAACCCAAACAATGGAAACCGAATCATTCACTTGATCCAGCTAGTTTATTCTATAAACAAAACAAAATAAAGCTTCTCTGGGTGCCAAGCCGTAGTGGGATAGCAGGCAACGAAGCAGCAGATGCTGCTGCAAAACTGGCCATCAAGGAACCCCTAATAACTTTTTTCGTTGAAAACAGCAAGGACTTACATAGATACTTTAATAATGAGCTCCACAATTTAGAACAAAAGAACTGGGCAGAGTACAGGCATACGTATGCAGTAGTAAACCCCAGAAGAGAACTCATCACATATCCACCAACAGCCGCAGAACATAAAATCAGGTGCTTCCTCCGGCTGCGCCTTGGGCACACATTTATCACCAACCAACATCTCATCAACAGGAGTAATCCCCCTACCTGCCACATCTGTACATCCAACTCCAACCTATCCTCCAAACACATACTATTTAAATGTGCAGGGGTAAAAGACCTTGTACGCCAACATTACAACGACGACATCATCAACATCATATCCGAACCATCATCATCTAATATCGATAAGCTCTACAAACTACTAACCTTAGTTAAGCTACAAAATCTAGTGTAAACAATATTTAATATTTATATTCCTAGCCGAAAGCCTTAGTTGCTAGTGCTATTAGACTTAAGTTACCATGTAATTTACTTGCATTGTAATAAATAATAATAATAATAATAATAATAATAAAAATACTCAACAAACTTTGCTAATTCCAACCATTTATGAATATATTGTTCAAGCCTCAAGTGTAGAATGCCATAACCGTGAATTGAACCGATGTGTCACTGCACATCATTCATTCACTTGACCTGCCATGTAGCCACATAGCAAGTGTCTACCAAACAACACTCTGTAAAATCGAGAAGAACCAAAAAGTAACAATTCTTAATTTCCGAAGAAAAAATTATTTATTAGTGAGAACTGATTGAAGGATAATACATATGATGTTATAAGAAAAGATAATGAATGTTTTTGACTTGGTTGGAAAAGAACAATTTAACGTTTTCTCGGAAAAGAAAATCAATTTCTTTGTTTTTATATCTGAAGAATAGTTTAAAAATCAATCAGCAACTTATACAAGATAAAAATTTATTTGTTTTCAGCGGCCTCCTCTAAAAGAAATGAAACATGAAAGAAAAAGAGAAATATCGAGTTTAGAAAATCTTCCAATAGAACATGAGAAACAAAAAACAAAGTTCGAATCTTTGCTTACCTTCTTCCTCTTCAACGTTCTCTTCATCAAATATTTCTTCCCTAGTAAATGAAAATGGAAAAAAATAGGATTTAAATAGGAAGATTGGAAACACTTCAATCAAGCACTTACTCATTGTCGTCGTCGTCATCTTCATTATCTTCATCGGGCTCAACTTCAATGTCAGGTACCAAATAATACTGCAATGGATTTGGCCACAAATCATCCTTTATGAGTTCGGCGATTTCATCATTCACCGGATCACTGTTATCGGTAAACCAATCAAAGAATGTTTTATATTCGGAATTTCTTTTTTTTTTGTTATTGAATGGTTTTGAAAGCAATTGCTTAAGAAGATTTTTGCCCTCCTTCCACAGGATTGCAGTACTGGTAGATGAAGGATGGTCACTGTTCTCTGAAGGAGCTGCTAAAAATAATATGAATAAAAGAGAAAATTAGGCGATAGTCATTTAAGCAGCAAATAGAAAAAACTTTGTATTTCAAATATTAGACAAATCGTACTTAATTTTGAAGTTTATTTTCGGTGTAAAGGATAAGAGAGTCGTAGTAGAGTTCAAAATTGTAGAATGTTTTTTTGGTTGTGGACAAAGAACGAACCGCTCTGTTCTACACTTTTTTCCATAGAAAAATTGCGGATAGCACACGAAGTAAGATGGTGTGTTTGCCTGCTGAAAACAAACTAGTTGAGATGGCACCAAACTCAGTAGAACTAGATGACAGTTGTGCCAATATATAAAAAGAAAACTTTTCCTTAACATGGATCGCTTGAATGATTCAATCCCGGATATAATTTGAGGCAATGTATAATGGGTTACCTGATGCTAGCCCCAGTCGAAGGCCATGCCAACGGCGATGGGAACTGCAACGTTGCAATTTTGTCGCCATTCAGTCTGAGGTGGCAACTCCATATCAAGGCCGTGGGAAAATTTCGATTCAAGGTGCTGTGTATCTGATTTGCCCATAGTAAATAGCATGCATGTGTATGGGCATGGGTGGAATTACCTTGAGGGTGATGGGGTGTTAGGTGATCATCAAGGTGATGGGAATTTTTGTTTGCTTTGTGGAATTTGGCTTATGTTATGCGACACTGTCCCATGTTGCGTTATGAGAACTTTTTGAGTTACGTACAGCAACTTGTATGTAATGCTAGATGCATGTAGTATACACGCCACACGCATGCAAATGTTAGGTTATGGGCTACATGCGTATACCATACATGTTATACGGATTGTATTGGAAATTTGCGTACAGCATAGTATAATATACATGTTATATGTAAATACATGTTATATTATTGTATGTTGCATGTATGCAACTATCTGAGTATTGGAATTCTGCGTGTAACAGATTTATGTGCTTATTAGATTATGGGCTACATACATATAGTATACATGTTATACGTAACGTATTGGGAATTTGCGTACAGCAAAGTATACTATACATGTTATATGTAAATATATGTTATATTATTGGAGTATTGGGTGTTGCATGTGTGTAACTATCAGAGTATTGGATTTCTGCGTGTAACAGATTCCTTCCTCCTTATGATAAAAGAATTATTCTTAGAAGAGGAATAATTCTCAAAAATAAAATAGTCTATAAATATGTGGTGCCCCCCGATAGTATAGTGGTTAGTATACCAGCCTGTCACACGGGAGACCGGGGTTCGTTCCCCGTCGGGGAGCCTCTGGCGCAAGACTAATGACCTTGCCCGGAAAAAACAAATCGTCGTGGAAAGTTTAACAAGCCCCAGGACTTGCTAAATAAGGCCAAGACCGGTTCCCGGTTGTAGTGCCGATGATGATGATGATAAATAGGTGGATCCTGAGATAGCTTGGCGCAAGACTAATGACCTTGCCCGGAAAAAACAAAACATTATGGAATTTTAACAAGCCCCAGGACTTGTTAAATAAGGCCAAGACCGGTTCCCGGTTGTAGTGCCGATGATGATGATTATACGGTATGGACCGTTTAACCACCGAACAACATGTTCGAATATCTAATCAATCCCGGGTATAATTTGAGGCAATGTATATTGGGTTATAGCTGAAAATATAGCTCTGTAGTTTTGACGCTATCACAGTTGAATATCATCGAACTTGTGTTCAGTTTAAGGTGTGGCATTATACAATATGGACCGTTTAACCACCAAACAACCTGTTCGAATATCTAATCAATCCCGGGTATAATTTGAGGCAATGTATAATGGGTTATAGCTGAAAATATAGCTCTGTAGTTTTGACGCTATCACAGTTGAATATCATCAAACTTGTGTTCAGTTTAAGGTGTGGCATTATACAATATGGACCGTTTAACCACCAAACAACCTGTTCGAATATCTAATCAACCCCGGGTATAATTTGAGGCAATGTATAATGGGTTATAGCTGAAAATATAGCTCTGTAGTTTTGACGCTATCACAGTTGAATATCATCGAACTTGTGTTCAGTTTAAGGTTTGGCATTATATGAATATGGACCGTTTAACCACCAAACAAGATGTTCGAATATCTAATGTGGTGATTCTGTTACGTTTCGCGATTTACTAGCAGTTTATGGTATGCACAACCGTCCTCCTGAGTAAACAATTTCAAACACAGTTGAGAAATAAAAAAAAAACTGGGTTTGTTGCGGATGTACTAGTAAGGCATGCGCCCCATCTGAAGGCTCGCTCGACGGAAAACATCACTGATGTCAGAACAAATGCGACTGAAGACAGAATGTGGAAAGAACATGGAATTTCATCTTTTTCCCTTGCATTCCCGGGTAGGGACTGTGGGGTAGGAGGTCGCGACGCCTGCATGGGCGAGAGTTCTACCGCCAACCCACTCGCTGCTAAACAAAGTTCTATCGCATGTCACCGAACGAAACGCACAAACACGAACCTCAACAACGTCCCATCCACCAAAGGAGAGAGGAAAAGTGAAACAGGGATATACTGTTTATTTATTGAAAGTTTACTTTATTGGTTAATTCGAATCTTTTTATTTAAAACTTTTATCGAAGAACTAAGGTTCTTTATTCACAACACGTCTTATTACATTTAATTTGCTTTACTGAATTGCATTACACTGGTGCCACAAGAAAAATTACTTTTAATACAACATGTAGTATTTAATTAATCTAATCCCGACTCCAGGATGTACGCGTCCCCGGACGCCCCGGAGAGCGGAAGACGCATCGACCGGCTCGGCTCGGTCGGGTGATGTAAAACCACTCCTCGGTATCAATTCGCTGGCAAAGGAAATTCGGCCAGTGGTACTGGCTTTCTTAATTTAGGGATGCATTTTCTATCCCAAGAGAAACGTAATGTCTCCCTGGGGGTAGGTAACCAGATCTCATAGAGAGGATCGAAGTGGTACACATGTATGTGTGAACACTGGTTCTTTCATGGGACAAGGTCATGAGAACGAATATGAAAACAAAGGAAGGGAATAATGTGCATCAGTGAGATGTGAGTTCGGCTAAGTAAACAAGCCGTATCTCATTGGTTAGTAATGGATTTCTGTTTGCCCATGCCCCGAGGTCATGAGAAGCGGGTCCAGAAATATTGTAGGACAAATGGATCGTATAGATCATTGTCTATGATATGCCTTGCAGCTGTATTGATAGACCGCAATGCTGGTGGACTTGGTGCTAATTGGTTTTAGCATATTCACAGGGAATTGGTGTTTATGCCATCGCTGCCAAGGGCAAGTATACAATTCCTCTTTGCATTTGCCAATGCGTTTGGTTTCAGCGTAGTTTGCGCCAATTGTGTGCAGCTGCGTTGGATTGTTTATAGTAGGGAAAAAAAGGTCGCCAGCCAATGTGTATGTAAAGGGATTTATTGTACACATGATGAGGCTGGGGATAGGCGACGCGATGTTTATTATTTATGTTATGATGGTTACATTATATTTAAACCAAATTGTTTCGTTTTCAGGAATTCGTCTAGGGAAAATGCGTATAAGATTGAGATTTGCTTGGCAACCGAAGGTGCCGAAGTAGACTTTGGATTTATGGAGTTTGGACAAAATTCTTGTAGGTAATTTTGAATTCGAATTAATGAATGAAGGTAAGAATTCTCTTCCAGAAGCTTTTAGCTAAATACATTAGATACTTGATGCGTGAAGCATTTACAGGTGCTAATGCGATTGCGTTAGCGGAAAACTATGGGTTGTAGTTACGGGGGTTCTTCGGGTAAGTAGACAGTGGGGTTTGGCGGAGCCGCCACAGGACTTTTATATTAAACATTACCAATAAAATAAAGTCTAGCACTGACCACATTATTTGTGTAGGCTCATATGCCAAAGTCAGCGTCACATGGGAATCACACAACCTTCATCAGGGTGTTCATGTTTATGCTTGGCGATCCATGAGCGACAGGACAGCTCGATCATTGACCTTAGCCACTCATATGGGTTATTTACATTTAAACGCAATGGGTTCATTGTCAATGCCAGAGGACACTCACTTCCGATTTTTGTTTACACAACCAAATGATTCACACCCGAAACTACTGATCGGACGACCCAACAAATTCCAAGCACAAATGGGGTGAGGTGTGATACTCACGGGTTGGGCAGTGGTGGTTACTGAATAAGTTCAATATGACTGATCTGTATGGATGGGTCTTATTATGGGACACGAATCAGTGCGATATACGTGTCGTGTATGTCTGGAACACGTATCGACGCGTAATGCTAATAAGACAAGTGTCACTTCCTGCCTTTAAGTGGAAAATCAGAACTTTGGATGTTCGCACGCTACCTCGACCAGTCGGTAGCCGACGTTGGAAAGAAACTGAGAAGTTAAGTGTATCATCATCATCGGCACAATAACCGAGAACCGGCCTTGGCCTTATTTAGCAAGTCCTGAGGCTTGTTAAATTTTCCATAATGATTTCTTTTTTCCGGGCAAGGTCATTAGTCTTGCGCCAGAGGCTCCCCGATGGGGAATCGAACCCCGGTCGCCCGCGTGACAGGCGGGTATACTAACCACCATACTATCGAGGAGCCTTGGGAAGTTAAGTGTATACACTGTAAATAATAATAATCTGAATAATTAATTGAATTGAAATGCTCGTATTCCCATTAGTAAATACTGAATAACATGTGATCAACTTGTGAAGTGCAGCTTGGTGCTGGGGGCGCTCAATAAAAGGCACTCTGAACTCTTAGCCGCGTTCGAGAAAGGTCTTAAGGAGAATCGTTGGCCCCGTAAGTGAGGATGGGCGGAGTTATACGCGATCTAACTTAAAGCTAATATTGTAAGAAAAATCAAGCTCGGTAGACTCCGGTGGGCGGGACACCTAGCTCGAATCAGCGAAGAGGAACCTGCCCGGAAATTCCTTTGTAGCAGGGTGTATGGAAGGAGACAGAGCGCCAGACCTTGTCTGCGATGGAGGGATGGCGTAGACCAGGACGCCCAGTGCCTGGGTGCCCCAACCCGGTTGCCTTAGTTTTTAAGGTAGTTCGTAAGTGTATTTATAAGTTTTATATGTTTATACGACTTGTACTAAGCGAAATAAACTGAGGGTTCTCCACTCTATTCATTCATTCATTAACCTCAAAGATTTCTCTATCTTCTCAAATATTGTAGTTTGAAAAACTATACAAATATCAACACTGATCAACCTTTGATACACCCCAAATACTGTACACCTCAAATCATCCTAATAATCAAAAGCTAACAATTAAGCACACACGACTCCTCCCAGCTATACATCTTGTCAAAGAGACATCAACGAGGAGTGCATTCCCAACAAAATTCTTATCAGAGGGCTAGACTCCGGAAAAAGTATAAAAGCAGCCGACCAAAAGAAACACATCGCTCTGCGTCTCTGCAACCCTCAAAGAAAGTACCAACATAGGAAGAAACTTTAAATGTAATTAAACCATATTTTTAAGAAAAAACATAAATATAGTGTTTCCAGCGAAACGTACGCGGCGTATTAGTTTGACACATATGTAATTTTGTTCGTCTGAGATTTAACTACAAACACACACAAGTCGAGTCGGCCAAAAACTAGCGTCTTTGTTTCATCGTTCAGTAATCATGTCGAATTTTGTGCCTGAAAAAGAACATTTGCCGCACTCATTGCTTTTCTTATTTATCAAAAGAAAACGGCTGTTGAAAGTCATCGATTGCTGGCCGAAACATATGGTGAACACGCTCCATCAATTAGAACAAGTAAGACATGGTTTCGACAACTTAAAAGTGGTGATTTTCAATGTGAAAGACAGTGAGCGGTCTGGTAGACCACAAAAATGCGAAGACGAGCAATTGCAGGAGTTATTGGATGATGACCCAACTCAAACTTCATGGCAATTAGCAGAAGCATTACATGTGTCATAAAAAACAAACAGCAGACCGTTTACGAGCAATGGTGAAGATCAATACTAGATGTATGCATACGTTTTTTCCGGTTTAACTAAGATATGGCACCAGCGAAAAGTATGCAGCACACAGCAAAACGAGTGAAGGGCACCTTGAGATCCCTTCAATGGAACATCCCTCTGCACCCGCCTTACTCCCCACACTCGGCGCCCTCTTCGCATCAATGAGGCACGCGCTCGCAGAGAATCACTTCAGCAATTTCGGGGAAATTGGAAAATAGCTCGAGAATCGTTTGCCGCAAAAGACAAGCAGTTTTTCTGGAATGCTATTCATAAATTAGCTGAAAGATGGGCGAGATGTGTAGAAGCAGATTGCCAATATTTTGAATAAAAAAAGTAATTAATAATCCCTAGAAAATTGCGTACGTTGGTTTACCAAAGAAACCGGAAACCCATGCACACGCCTAGTATTCGCTGTTTGTGACCGAACCTCCACATCTCCAAACATCGAGGTCGCCAGCTAATGGCTATAACCATAGACACCGGTAAGTGGTATATTGTTTCTAACAAGTTAAACAACACCAGTCGTCTGAAGGGACTCAACTACGCCCCTTGCCCCTTTGAACCCCACACTCGGTGCTTTGCAGTTGAGTGCCTTAATCTATCCCGGAATATTCCACGACCACTCTTCATCACCTTACAATCTTCGATCCGCTGCTTCCTCAGTATAAGTGTCATTACGCTGTAATATATATAATATGTCCATACTTCCAGATGCCGTTATTAAGAATACCCTCACCAACATCTTCTTCCATCCATTGACTCCATTTACAGCTCATACGTGGAATATCTTTGGCGAGTACTCAGTACATGACCACCTTTTCACCCATTTTTTATAATTATCGTTCGCTAATTATGAGTTTAGTTGGTCGCTGCACTACTACTGCTTGTCGTACTGCCCGCCTGCACAGAAGAAGTGCGTTCCTAAGCATACCATGAGAGAACTGCACGGTAGGCATACCGCTAGAAAGAAACCACCGAAAATTGATGTCACGAGACCAAAAGGGAGACTCCTCGAACATCACACTTCGGTGCCGACAGTCAACCGAACGACCCGACGGGAAGAGCTGTCGGCTCGCATAACTAAAGAGCAACGACGGCCCAGCCCTCGTGCAAGTATCAACGAATCAAGAAAGGTATCGCGACAAATGGACTCATGATCGGAACGATCGTCGGAAGGGTGAATGGTGGTCACCAAGCGAGAGCTCAAACTATCTGAAGCAAAGGAACTTGCACTACCGGAAACAAGTTCAGAAACGAGCTCAAAACCGGAAGCCCAGGCCGACGAAGAACTTCAAGCGAGTCGGGTCGACCAACTGAAATTGATTGAACGATTAAGGAAGAGAAGGCGATGCTGGATCGCGACTACACAAGAAATAGTGATCAGGTAGCTCAGGTAATGATAAGGCTATCCCAAAGACCAGAACGACCCATATCAAGGCATGCGATCGAGCTGGTACCAGCGAAGAATGGTTGACATTCCGAAGGACGTACGAGGCCAAAGCGTCCGATTTGACCCATGCGCAAAACCTGGCGCTTCAGGGAAGCGCAAGAGAGGTCATGAGAGATTTCGTCGTCGAGGACCTCAAAGACTTCATGAATGGGCTGGAAACACGTTTCGGAAACCCAGAAGTCTTAGCCTTCGCAAAATTAAGGAAGTTCAAGGGTCTACGACAAGTTGCGGAAGACCCAAGTGAGATATGCAAGTTCTCCAGCCATGCGAGGAACCCAGTCGTCGCCATCAAAGCACTAGGGAAGGTGCAATGTCTAAGTTCATCGGAACCAATGGAGCAAATAGTTAACGATATCATTAGCTATGTAGCACAGATGGTTTATCTACCACCACAACCATGGAGAGGAAGAACGACCAGAGCTTGCACTTCTCAGCGACTTTCCGGAATTAGAAGCCGATATGTGCGGCGACTTAGCTCCACCCGAAATATCCTGGGAGCCAGGGGGAAACCTCTGACGAAATAATCACACAGGAAGAAGAATGCCGAAGAGAACTGTATATGCCATCGAAAAAGACGATGCTCTTCCAACCAGAATTAACACAGAATCCCCGGCATACCACGAGACATTGGAGCCTTGAGAAGTCCAAGTTCAGCTCCAGTGGAAAATGGGAAAAAGGGGGGGAAAACTGGACTCTGCTTTAAATGCCTTCGCCATCGTCACAAAAGGTCAAGCTGCAAGGGACCAACATGTGAGAACTCAACACAGCATCCTCCAATCTGATGAACCTTCACCCAAGATCATCATCATCATCATCGGCACTGCAAGCAGGAACCGGTCTTAGCCTTATTTAGCAAGTCCTGAGGCATGTTAAATTTTCCATAATTTGTTTTTCCGGGCAAGCTCATTAGTCTTGCGCCAGAGGCTCTCCGATGGGGAATCGAACCCCGGTCACCTGCGTGGCAGGCGGGGATACTAACCACTATACTATCGAGGAGCTATCCACCCAAGATGTTGTGGGATAAAAAAGGAAGACCGGAAGACCAGATCACAGCACGCTCCGCTCGAACGATTCCGAAAACGAGTCAAAGGAACCAAGAGGGAAAGTGTTTAGTTACATGCGTACCATCATCAGCGGCAAGGCGTACCTAAAAATTGTCATCATCATCATCGGCACTACAACCGGAATCCGGTCTTGGCCTTATTCAACAAGTCTGAGGGTTGTTAAATTTTCCATAATAATTTGTTTTTCCGGGCGATGTTATTAGCCTTGCGCCAAACCTAAAAATTGTACCAGTCGAATTTTACGGACCAAAAAGATCGACCCGAATTTTAGCCCTTCTGGGTGAGGGATCCACCATCTTAGATTAGACAGTAAGCGCCAGTTAAATCGGTACAGAAGGTAGACGTCCATCCTGGAGACAGTTGGTGGACAAGACGTCAAGAAGGGTGACTTGCAGATAGTCCGAGTATAGGTCAAAGAGACTCACAGGAAGGATAGATAACAGGTCAATCGAAGTACAAACAATCTGTGACTTGAAACTCTGCAAGCAGTAGTAGTAACTAACTAATATTAGACCAGCTATTGGGAGTTCGTATCCACTTTGCATTGCTGTCGTGTTAAAATGGCGTCTTAATTCAACCGACGTATTTCAAATAAAATAAAACAAGGGTCGGAATTAGACCGTCGATGGAGACGGTCGTTTTAAAACAGAGGGGTAAACCATCAACCTCAACGGACGTATTTTAAATTTAATACAACAAGAGTCCGTAACCTCGGAACCGGCTTGTATAGTCCGAATTATACCACCGATGAAGACGGTCGGTTTAAAACAGAGTGGCAATTCAACCATTGTCCTCAATGGACGTATTTTAAAATAAATGCAACAAGAGTCCAAATACAGATATGGAAGTTATCTACAACTGGAGCATAAACATCGGACATGACATTGAATATTGAACTCAATACAAAGAGTATTCATTTTATTGGTTGTCACAGCATAACGGCCCTGAGTAGAGCGTTAGAATACACTCACAGCTAGGCGGCTTATCGTAAGAAGCGACTAAAGCCCGAGTGATAGGTGGAGTCCTAACGCCCCGTCGCCCGGCGAAGTACCGCCCCATCAAGCTATAGGCTCCGTGAAATCCCTAGCCGCCTCTTTCGGAGCTTGGCTGATGGACCGGTTCGAGGTTGGTTTAGGCGGTAGTTGGTCATAGGCTGGGGCTGGGTACCATCGCGAGAAATTTTCGACGTTTCGGATGTATGGCTGATGGCCCGGACTGACACGGATATAAGTCACGATGGTACCTTCTGAGATAAAAACCCATTCGGATCTTTTCCCCCTGTTACTGACGGGCAGTGTACACTAGTCACAAATTTAAAAGATAAAGCTAATGAATTTATTTTCCGGGAATTCAAACCTCGATGGTGGTCTTTTGGAGCCACCTGTGATCGCGGCGGTACGGTCTTTGATGTGGGATGTGAGGTTCCGCCCGCGTACTATTCAACGCATTCTACGTAGACTGGACAAGGGGAAGGCAGCCGGCCCTGATTGAATACCACCAGTAGTCCTTAAAAACTGTGCTCCGGAACTGTCTGCGCTTTTTGGCCGGCTCTTCCCCTTATCTTATGCACGGAGGACATTTCCTACCTGCTGGAAGGTGGCTCGAGCTCAGCCAATCCCAAAGAGGGGGGAAAAACATACAACGGCTTTTCCAATAGGGACTTGACAACTTTGAATTTAATTTGTGAACGCACCCTTTTCACTAATCATCGAACTGTCACTGTCAATTTATTCAGTAAACTCAACATTTCCATCGTGGTTAAGTACACGAACGAACGTCTGCAAATTATAAAAATTTACTACCGAAAAAAATTTGTCAAGTCCGTATTGGAAAACCCTATATTCATTTTATTATTTCGCCACATAATGTGCCCCATGTGCTGGATAAATAAATAAATAAAGACAAGCTAGAAAAAATGAAGGAGCATTTGTGCAAGCTGTGACGATGAACAGCAGTGTGTAGCCCGTTTTACAGTTAACAAGAGGCCAGTTTTCTCCTCGATAATATAGTGGTTAGTATACCCGCCTGTTACGCGGGAGACCGGGGTTCGATTCCACGTCGGGAGCCTCTGGCGCAAGACTAATGACCTTGCCCAGAAAAAACAAATCATTATGGAAAATTTAACAAGCCTCAGGACTTGCTAAATAACGCCAAGACCAGTTCCCGGTTGTAGTGCCGATGATGATGATGATGAGAAAAGGCCAGTTTAAAGTTGAACACAGTTTCAGATGTGTCAGGACATCAGTCGCTGGACAGACTTTCAACCATATAAACTACATACCAGGGCTGTGAAGTCGGAGTCGCGGAGTCGCGGAGTCGCGGTGTTTGGGCTGGAGTCGGAGTCGTAAAAAACGAGCGACTCCGGCTACTTTTTCGTTAAAATTTAAAATAGATTTTTTTAAATTATTATAATGAATGTCCACTCAAGCGATTATTTAAAAATGCTTGTGATGGAGGTTCTGAAAGAGTTTAATATTAAACTAGAACAAATTGTATCCATTGTGACAGACAACGCTCTTAATATGCTGAGTACTGTCGAAAAATTAAGTACTATTGAGACGGAAGACGATATTGATGATTACTCTAGTATTTTATATGATACACTTTGTGCTGCCGCTTCTGATTTTTTTAAGATCCATCATATGCGATGTGCAGTACATACGTTGCAAGTGGCAATCCGTGATGGCTTGAGAGAAGTGCACACAACGAGAATTTGTGAAAATGTACGAAACGTCGTAATAGCCGCCACAACACCAAAAATACATGCCATAATCAAACGAAGAGCTGGAAAGGGAGCGATTTTGGATCAATCTACAAGATGGGGTAGTACATACTTAATGATACAGCGACTTCTTGAACTGAAATTTTATCTTGAATATGACTGAAATTCAATGGAAAGAAGTGGAGGATCTTAAGTCCGTGCTTCGCCATCCTTATATCGCTACAAAAGTAATGCAAGCGGAAGATTTGACTCCTAGTTTATTTTTCAAGGAGTGGAAAAACATCATTTTTCGTTTGTCGAAGATTCTAAATAATACTTCTGCTGGCGGAATTAAAAACGCCATGCTATGTAGAGAAATACATTTGCTGGACAACGATATTCTGTTGGCTGGGATTTATGTTGACCCCATGGTTCGATCGCTATTGGCGGAAGAACAAATAAATAGAGCTAAAAACGCTCTGTTTGAATTAACCGTTCGCATGAAAGGCCTTCGACTAGAAAAAGAGACGACAGCAGGCAGCGTACACGACGTACCATCATCTTCACCCGACACCGGTGAATCTGAAGACGATTTTGAAAAGTATCTCAATGAACAAGATAAACTAAAACGTCCTCGTTTGAATCACAGTCTCAATATAGATGAAGGAGACTCTATTTTAAAATTTAAAATTGAATTTTATGATGCATTGAAAGAAATGGAAAAAATTGACCGAACTTATAAGTTAAATGTTGAAATGGCAATACAGCGGTATCCAGCAATCGCAAAAGATTCAGCATTGATCGTTACAGCATTGATCGTTACAGCATCACCATTCGTCCTTAAAATTCTGAATTCTGATTTGAGAGCCTCTAGGAATACAGATTTAATAAAAGCAATGTTGTTTTTAAGAATAAATTCTAATAAATAATTATTAAAGTTTGATCTTGTTTTATTTTTATCCATATAACATGAAAAAAGTGGCTATATGCAAAGGTAGGAAACAACCTGATAAAATTGAGCTTTTTTGAGTCGGAGTCGGAGTTGGAGTCTCGGAGTCGTGTTGTTGGTAAATATAGGAAACGGAGTCAGAGTCGTGTTATTTTCTTTCGACTCCACAGCCCTGCTACATACAGAAGAATTATCCTTCTACGGAGTAAATTGCGACACAGGCCTTCATATTTTACAAATAAAATCTCCGTGTCGCATAACCGTGATACATAAACAAAACTACGGCCAACATACAAAACTACGATTAACATACAATGTACCAAAAAACAATTGAGGAAGAGCCACACTCCCATTTTATTCTGGGGCGAAATTGCGACACAGACTATTATCTATTAAACGTGATATTTTCGTGTTGCATAGCAGTAGCTAAGATATTGAATTGTGATGAGATAGATAACTACATAGCTACATAATCTACAGGAGGCTCTACAATACATCTACAGATAATGGTCTTCAATACACGATTGCCCCAGAAATTAATCCACAGCACACATCTTGATAAGTTTTATTCAATCCCAGCCTTTTTCCCCTTTTCGCCAACACCGGACATTTGTGGTACCGAACAATCCCATTTGCATGAATGTTATAGAAAAAGCGATAGATAAAACTGCTCACAATGTACTTCCTTCTATGGAGCCACTATTGCAAAAATGTACATGACAAGCGCATCAATGGCCTTAGATAGCTAATCGAATCCATGAACGGAGAAACTTTCAATCAAATACGTTTTTCCTTTTCTTATAATAATTGGGGATGCGTGCGTTGAAGGGTTAATGGGCATGCTATATGAGCAAAAATACATTGTGTTCGGCTTGTGGAAAGAAAAGTGCGCGCCAATATACTTTGGTTCCAGCATGTCTACATGTTTGTGCATAACGAGAAATAAGTTTCGGTAGAAGACTGCACACATCCGCGGGAAAACTACCAACATTGTCATCGCGGAACATAACGCCCAAGCCACTAGGAGAAAATTAAAAATAAAAAGCCCGCACAAATTTTCAAATTTCAGTTCGGGCCACAATTAGTAGTCTTAGCCCTGAATACTGGAGTAACTTAAAGTAGACTCTTAGCGATGTAGTGATATCGGCATTGAGTAGCCTGTAGTGAGTGATTCCAACAAACTATGTTAAGGCTCTGGTATTCGGCTCTGATTTTTCTTTTTGATTCGGTTTTTTTGGTGATGTCCTTCGCTGCGGTTGTATTTGTTGGAATCACCACCGGCTACTAAGCGCAGCGGATACAGCATCAAAAAAATTAGCCTCCCTTTTTCAGACTTCTCTGGGGGCAGTAATCCTGCACGCCGTGATTTTTTGGGTTTTTTTTTATTGTTCCAGACGACGTGGGGTTTTCTTTATATTTTTGTATACCATGAGACCAATAACACATATGTTCAAAGTTCTATTAAGACACAGTGGTGGAAAAAATAATAGAAACAAAGGTTTAGATAACGATCAACAATCAGGAACTGTGTACAATTTGGTTTTTCTTCGACACCAATTCTATACCCGAACCGTACCTAACAGTACTTGGATATGGTGCATCAATTTGCTCTTATCAGTTTTTTGTGTTCGCCTAGTAGTAAAAAATGCAAGCGAAAGGGATATTTTGCCTGGAAAAAATAATAGAAACAAACCATCACCACAGTCTTCAATCGTGATTGTGAAGTAAACTACCGGTTCGTCTTTATTGAAATCTTCGTAAATTTGTTAGACTTTTGTGAAAATGGGTCGTGGAGTACATTGCACTAGTTCCGACCGTGAATTGATAAAAAAAAATTAAGAAATGACGGGAAAACAATGGATGAAACAGCTAAGGTAATTAAGTGCTCTAAGAAAAAAATATTCACAGCTCTACATTCAGATCCCTAAATGGAAACCAGGGACAGAAAAAGAAAAACAACCTCACGATTCAACAAACTGCTAATCCCATTATTCAAGAACAAGCAGTTTTTTTCGTCAACGGAATTAAAAAATGACTTAAATGCACCTTGTACGAGTCGTACAATTAGAAACAGACTAATAGAAAAACGAGTCTTCCTGGAAGAAGTCCCAGAAAAGTTCCATACTTGAGCAAGAAAAATATAAAGCAGACTAGTTTTTTGCCAAAAAAAAAAAAAAAAAACAACTCCACCGTGTGAATTGGAATAACACCTTATGGTCGGGTGAAACCAAGATTAATTTGTTTGGTTCCGATGGAAAAATGTACGTCAGACGACCAATGAGCTCGGAATTCGATCCAAAGTATACGAAAAAGACAGTGAAAAACATGGTGGAGGCAATTTAATGATTTGGAGGTGCTTTTCAGCATTTGGTGTTGGTCCAATTTTTCTTATAAAGGACAAAATGTGGGCTAAAGATTATGTAGAAATCTTAAACACCGTTATCCTACCATTTTCTGAAGAGGACATGCCTATTAAATGGAAGTTTATGCAGGATAATGACGCCAATCACACCTCAAAATTGGCTAAAGAATGTTTTTCTTCAAAACAAAGTCGATGTTATGGAGTGGCCATCGCAGTCCTCTCATCTTAACCCAATAGAACACCTATGGGGCATTCTTAAGTGCAAGATCCGAGACTCATCATCATTATCATCGGCATTACAACCGAGATCCGGTCTTGCCCTTATTTTGTGAAATTTTCCATAATTTATTTTTGTGGGTAAGGTTATTAGTCTTGCGCCAAAGATCGGAGACTGCAAAGCCAAAAATAAGGAAGAACTTGGTCCAAAATAAAAGATGAATGGTACTCTATACCACCCGCGACTTGTACCAAACTAGTCAATTCCATGGGACGAAAATGCGAAGCGGTCATCAAAAACAGAGGTGCAACAAAACTAAGTATTAAAAAGATACGAAACACGTTTACCTGTAAATTAATTCTTCGCAAAAAACAAACAAAAAAGTAATTTGTTTCTATTATATTTTCCAGGCAAATCCAACGAAAACCGGAATCAGTATTTTTTTTTCACTATTTCTCTTCTTTTTTTTAATTTAGTATTTCTTTTATGTATTACAGTGCACCAAATCTATTCATCATCATCATCGGCACTACAACCGGGAACCGGTCTTGGCCTTATTTAGCAAGTCCCGAGGCTTGTTAAATTTTCCATAATGATTTGTTTTTTCCGGGCAAGGTCATTAGTCTTGCGCCAGAGGCTCCCCGACGGGGAATTGAACCCCGGTCTTCCGCGCGGCAGGCGGGTATACTAACCACTATACTATCGAGGAGCCCACCAAATCTATTAGTATATTTTTAATTCTTATTTTTCCCCAAATACATTTTTTCTTAACTATTAATGTCGAAGAACAAGCTTGTTTCTATTAATTCTTCCACCACTGTATGTCCTGGTATTCAATAAAAAATTGACATTTGAAAAAAACATTTTTTTTTTTTTAATTGAAGGTGCCATGGTCCCCTTAAAATTAAAATTATTAATGTTAATAAAAGATGTAGCTCAAAAAGGGCACAAAATTGTCGCCTATTAATAATTACTATTTATTGGCCTGTAGGAACCCGAAAGTTCATGACCTTACTGACTCACTGCCTATTAATAATAGTAATCATTATTATTAATGAAAGATTAGAATTAATTATTTGTACTTATAAAAAAGGGCACAGAATTGCCGCCTATTAATAATATTAATTATTAACGTTAATAAAAGATTACAATTGATCGATCATTTGTAACTCAAAAAGGGCACAAATTGTCGCCTATTAATAATATCATTTATTATTATAAATAAAAGATTACAGTTAATCATTTGTAACTAAAAAAGGGCACAAAATTGCCGCCTAGATGTAACTTCAGGCGATATGACCTACGGATGAAGATATCGGCATTCAATTTTTTGAGTTACGACCGATTTTCTGGGGGCAAAAAAGTCAATTTTCGAAAAAAAAACGCCGCCGTTTTGTTATTTTTCAACAAATTTTTTTTTTTTAAGTCATTCCTTGGCCGCTTTGGTGCTGCTTTTCTGGAGGCAGTAATCTTGCATGCCGTGATTTTTTGGGTTTTTTTTTAATTGTAGCAGGCGGCGCGGCAAAAAAAAAATTTTTTTTATATTTTTGTATACTATGAGACCAATAACACATATCTTCAAAGTTTCATTAAGATATGTCTCTTCGTATTCAATAAAAAATTGCCCTTTGAAAAAAAAAACAACCAATTTTTTTTCTTTTTAGGTCATTCCGTGGCCGATTTGGTGCTGCTTAAAAACCTCTTTTTTCAGACTTTTCTGAGGGAAGTAAATCCCGCATGGCGTAATTTTTTGGGCTTTTTTTTAATTGTGCTGGCGACGTGGGTCCAAAAAACTTTTAAAAAATATTTTTGTATACTATGTGACTATGATGTGTTAAAAATTTCATAAGATATGTCTTCGTATTCAATAAAAAATTGACCTTTGAAAAAAAAAACAACCAATTTTTTTTCTTTTTAGGTCATTCCGTGGCCGATTTGGTGCTGCTTAAAAACCTCTTTTTTCAGACTTTTCTGAGGGAAGTAAATCCCGCATGGCGTAATTTTTTGGGCTTTTTTTTAATTGTGCTGGCGACGTGGGTCCAAAAAACTTTTAAAAAATATTTTTGTATACTATGTGACTATGATGTGTTAAAAATTTCATAAGATATGTCTTCGTATTCAATAAAAAATTGACCTTTGAAAAAAAAAAAAAATTTTAATTTTAAGGTGCTATGTATGTCCCCTTAATAATAAAAATTATCATTGTTAATAAAAGGTCTTTTGTAACTCAAGAATTTTTTTTATTAGGCTTGTCTCGGGAGAGGCGAACCTATAGCGCCGAGTTGGACGTCCCGAGATGCCACCAAATAACTGTTGCAGTTCTTTTTGAACAGTTGGTAGGTTGTAACGCATCGGGAACACTCGCGTGGGAAGGGAGTTCCACAGCTTCCCCGCTCTATTAATAATATTAATTATTATTATTAATGAAAGGTTACAATTAATTATGGGTACTTATAAAAAGAGGGCACAAATTGTCGCCTACTAATAATAGTAATTATTATTATTCATGAAAGATTAGAATTAATTAATTGTACTTATAGAAAAGGGCACAGAATTGCCGCCTATTAATAATATTAATTATTAATGTTAATAACAAATTAAAATCGATCATTTGTAACTCAAAAAATGCACGAAATTCTCGCCTATTAATAACATTAATTATTATTATTAATAAAAGATTACAGTTAATCATTTGTAACTGAAAAAGGGCAGAAAACTGCCGCCTAGATGTAGCTTCATGCGATATGACCTACGGATGAAAAAATTGGCATTCAATTTTTTGAGTTACAACCGATTTTTTTTTTTGGGCAAAAACGTCAATTTTCGAAAAAACGCCGCCATTTCGTTATTTTCCATTCATTTTTTTTTTCATTTTAGGTCATTCCATGGCCGATTTGGTGGTGATTAAAAACGCCTTTTTGCAGACTTTTCTGAGGGCAGTAATCCTGCAAGGCGTGATTTTTTAGGTTTTTTTTAATTGTGCAGACGAGGTGGAGCACTGCGTGATTTTTTGGGTTATTTTTTTAATTGTGCAGACGAGACGTGGGGCCAAAAAAACTTTTAAAAAATATGTTTATATACTATGCGACCAATAACACATGTGTTCAAAATTTCATTAAGATATGTCTTCCTATTCAATAAAAAATTGGCCTTTGAAAAAAAAAAAAAAAAAACATTAATTTGAGGGTGCTATATGTCCCCTTAATAATAAAAATTATTAATGTTAATAAAAGATCATTTGGAACTCAAAAAGGCACAAATTGTCGCGATTAATAATATTAATAATTGTTATAAATAAAAGATTACAGTTAATCATTTGTAACTAAAAAAGGGCACAAAATTGCCGCCTAGATGTAACTTCAGGCGATATGACCTACGGATGAAGATATCGGCATTCAATTTTTTGAGTTACACGAGATTTTTTGGGCGCAAAAGTTATTTTTCCAAAAAAAAAACGTCGCCATTTTATTTTTCAACCAAATGTTTTCTTTTTAAGTCATTCCATAGCCGCTTTGGTGGTGATTAAAAACCCCTTTTTGCAGACTTTTCTGAGGGCAGTAATCCTAACACGGCGTGATTTTTTAGGTTTTTTTTTTTTAATTGCGCAGACGAGACGCGGGTCCAAAAAACTTTTAAAAAATATGTTTGTATACTATGAGACCAATAACACATGTTTTCAAAATTTCATTAAGATATGTCTTCCTATTCAATAAAAAATTGACCTTTGAAAAAAAAAAAATAATAATAATTTGAGGGTATATATGTGCCCCCTTAATAATAAAAATTATTAATGTTAATAAAAGATCATTTGCAACTCAAAAAGGGCACAAATTGACGGCTATTAATAATAGTAATTATTATTATTAATGAAAGATTACAAATAATTATTTGTACTTATAAAAGAAAGGACGGAATTGCAACCTATTAATAATATTAATTATTAATGTTAATAAAAGATTACAATTGATCATTTGTAATTTAAAAAGGGCACAAAATGCTCGCCTATTAATAATATTAATTATTATTAATAAAAGATTACAGTTAATCATTTGTAACTGAAAAGGGGCGAAAAACTGCCGCCTAGATGTAGCTTCAAGCGATATGACCTACGGATGAAAAAATCGGCATTCAATTTTTTGACTTACAACAAATTTTTTTGGGGCAAAAAAGGCAATTTACGAAACAAAACGCCGCCATTTCGTTATTTTCCATTCAATTTTTTTCTTTTTAAGTCATTCCATGGCCGATTAAAAATCCCCTTTTTTCAGAATTTTCTAAGGGCAGTAATTATGCACGGCGTGATTTTTGGGTTTTTTTTTTAATGGTGCAGACGACGTGTGGCAAAAAAAAATGTTTAAAAGTATTTTGTATACTATGAGACCAATAACACGTGTTCAAAATTTCATTAAAATATATCTTCGTATTCAATAAAAAATTGACCTTTAAAAAAAAAATTGTTTTTAATATATCCCCTTAATAATAAAAATTATTAATGTTAATAATAAAAGATCATTTCGAACTCAAAAAGGCACAAATTGTCGCCTATTAATAATAGTAATTATTATTAATGAAAGATTACAATTAATTATTTGTAACTGAAAAAGGGCACAAAACTGCCGCCTATTAATAATATTAATTATTATTAATAAAAGATTACAGTTAATCATTTGGGGGCACAAAACTGCCGCCTAGATGTAGCTTCAGACAATATGGCCAACCGCACAAGGCTGATTAGGTTAGGTCTGCTGGCTAAAATTTGCAAATTGATGAAGATGAATAATACGATGACGACACTAATTTGCGGAAAAAAGTTGACATTGCCATACACAGGATTTATTGAACTGAGCTTACAAACAAAAATTATACCATTAAATAATAACCAAATCAGAATTGAATAAATTTATAGCAACAAATAAGAGCTCAATATACCGAAAAACAAACCAGCTTTGTTAAAACCTCATATTTACAAAACAAACATATTTTCATTCCGAAATATTAATTGCTGATTAACAACGATAAACACGTGAATGTATGTAGTAACGAGTGCAACTGAATCATCAACCGCAAATTGTTTCGAGAAGATCGCGTGTTATCACAACGAGAAACATCAACATTCAAAACCACAAATCCAATAGCAGAATATCAAAAAATAAATAAATAACTTGGAATCCTTAAACATAAATAAGCTGACCAGCCAAATCCACATCGCGTGTTAAGCACATCCGGTAAACACATGAGGAGGAAAAAAAAACACAGGAACAAGCAAATCATGTTTGCGAGAACATTCCCAACATAAGTTGCAAACCTAACCTAACTTAATAAACGCACAAGTAAAAGCGGCAGATATGTTACGCGTCTCTTGCGCTCTCACACACACACACACACACACACTTTCGTCGCACACATTTCGGACTCGAAGCCCGTGATCGGTGACTGTACTTCTGAGAAATGTGACGTGCACGCTATCCACAAACCGACGATCTGTTGTTTACAAGTTAGACTAATATTGCACTTCGCTGTTCGTTGGAATTTCGTAACCTAGCTTTGGGTTGCAAAAGGACGCTTCCTCCAAAAAATGTGGCAAACACAAAAAACGATTGGGAGAATATTTTACAATGATATAAAGCGAAAAAGAAACAGGGAAAGAGATAGACACACACAAGTTAGGTTAGGAAAGCCGGAGATAGCGAATTTATGTGATAAAATTACCTCCAGATCCCAAATGAAATTCCTTGGTCAAGATCTTATTCTCAAAATACGGATTCTCGTCGAAATAAAAATGTATGCGGTAACCAGACTTAATGTCCTCGAACTCCTCGACCTCCAGCTTAATCAACGAGTGGAGACAGTCTTCTTCTTCTTCATCCAGAATTCCAGAAACTTGTGGATGGTTAATGAACTAATGGAAAGAAAAAGAAACGAAATACACAATTAGGATAGAAAAAAATATACAATATAGAATTCGTAACAAATTACATGGGTATTCGCAAAAGTTTGCAATTATTAATTTTTATATAATCCATATTTCGCTGTACACAAATTCCCGCACACAAATACATATATAAAATATGTGCCAAAATAAAATGTGCGCAATAAATTTAACCACAAATTTGAATTAAAAATGCAGGAAAAAAGAACTATGCGAAAATATAAAACAGCGTGTGTGTACATAAATGCATGTGCACATTTCTTTTCATTAGGAATTTTGTATAGAATAGAGGAATGAAATGAACTTACGGCTGTAACCCAGAAGTTTGGGATCTTTTTGACCAATTCCCCGCGTTTTTCGTAGCATGGCTTACGTAGTTTATTGTATTTTTGTTCGACTTTTAAGATCTCTTCGCTGGCCTTTTCGTTGAGGGCGTCAATTTCATTCTGGCATCCATCAATTAATTCTAATGCTTCGGATTCTTCCTCGTTCGGTGCATCCTCCGAAGAGATCTTTGCGCGTTTAGCTGGGAGACTCGACATTATTAATATAAACCGATATTATTTTACAAAGGATGGAAAATTATTTTAAATATGGTGGGCAAGAAAATTAATTATTGTACCAACTCTCTCACGCAAACCTCAACAACTGTTGCAAGGAATAAAAATGCCGGCTAAAGCTTCTAATTTTATATCTCGTTGTACCGCAATCACGTCAAAAATGAACGAACGTTAAGCTATTAGCTTATGGCTTGCCTTGTTGGTTGAATGAGTGCATTCAGCAATATCTTGGGTGCGGTCCACATTGATTCTCAGCTCTAATTCGGTTGTGCCTAAGAATATTTTTGTATTTTGGATATTAATTAATTTAAACTGTAACAGTGCCAAATGCTCACGAACAAGCAATTCCGAGCAAGTGGTATTTATAAAAATGCCTTAAGAAATTCAGTTCTAGAAAGAGAAAATATTTTATACGTAACAAGTAAGAATTCCGACAAGTTTATAGATCCATATTCACGCTTCATTGCCTGGGTAAATTACTTATTTTAAACAAAGCTTGGATTAAGCCGAATAAATACATCTGAATACTCCATTAGAAGAAATAATAGCTCTAGCCGAAAGCCTTAGTTGCTAGCGCTATTAGATTTACGTTATTATGTAATTTACTTACATTGTAATAAATAAATAAATAAAAATATAATAGCTAAAGGAAATCTATGGTTTATTACGAAACATAATCTAATAAATAAAAATAAAGTTGCCATTATGGGGGAAACCACATTAGACGGTTCAAAAAATCGATTTTTGCATTGCCTAAATCACTAATATATATATTCAGAAATATGCTCAAAAATGTTCAAGGCGAAATTTGAAGTCCTTCATACATTACGAATGTGAAACGCAGCGCCCTACAGTTTACCACCAGCCTGATAATTCTTTTTAATGCATTTTTCTCGATTGTGTTTTTTTTCAAATGGCGTGCAGTATTATTCAAAAAATGATTGATATTTTCTGACTTGATTTGGTGAGGGGGCAGGAACCTTATTTAATACGCTTAGTTCAAGCGGTATAAGAATGTAAAAATAAACTTATGAACTAACTTAAAAACTAGGGATTAACAATAATTATTTATAATTAATGTGCTCTGACACTTAAGGGTATTCAAAAATCCCCTTTTGCGGGCGCGTTTGTGTAAAAAAAAAATGTAAGGAGAAGGTGGTATAAGTGACAAGACAAGGTACAAAAATAGGCCAGAATCTTAGAAGTGGGAATGAGTATGGGTTTAGGGTTTAGGGTTTTAGTGAGGTCAAAATCCTCATTCATCCAGCCCCATACAAGCGTTATTTACATAACTTTGGTGCGAGATAAGAGGAGAAAGTAAGAATGAGGATGGGTTTAAGGCTTAGGGTTTTAGTGAGGTCAAAATCCTCATTCATTCGGCCCAATACAAGCGTTACTCACATAATTTAGGTGCGAGATAAGAGGAGAAAGTAAGAATGAGGATTGTTATAGTATATGTTAACAATTTAATATAGTTAAATTATATTTTTATTTTTAATATATTTGAATATACAGGTATTCCCCGACTTACGACCGAGATAGGTTCCTGGTCATCGGTCGTAAGTCGATTAAGTCATAAGTCGAATTTCATATAAAAAAATTCCGACTTAGCTAATGTAATGTATTATTTGTACTGAAATAAGTATGTAAATCGTAATTTATGCAAATTAGCGATTTATTTTCCTTTTACAGGTAGAGAGGGGAAACTTACGAAAGGGGATTAGTGGATGTTAGGGGGGAGCTGGACGCGAGGTAGGTCCATAACAGGATGGGTTTAGGGCTTAGGGTTTTAGTGAGGTCAAAATCCTCATTCATTCAGCCCAATACAAGCGTTACTCACATAACTTAGGTGCGAGGTAAGAGGAGAAAGTAAGAATGAGGATGGGTTTAGGGTTTGGGGTTTTAGTGAGGACAAAATCCTCATTCATTCAGCCCAATACAAGCGTTACTCACATAACTTAGGTGCGAGATAAAAGGAGAACGTAAGAATGAGGATGGGTTTAGGGCTTAGGGTTTTAGTGAGGTCAAAATCCTCATTCATTCAGCCCAATACAAGCGTTACTCAAATAACTTAGGTGCGAGATAAAAGGAGAACGTAAGAATGAGGATGGGTTTAGGGCTTAGGGTTTTAGTGAGGTCAAAATCCTCATTCATTCAGCCCAATACAAGCGTTACTCACATAACTTAGGTGCGAGATAAGAGGAGAAAGTAAGAATGAGGATGGGTTTAGGGTTTGGGGTTTTAGTGAGGTCAAAATCCTCATTCATTCAGCCCAATACAAGCGTTACTCACATAACTTAGATGCGAGATAAAAGGAGAACGTAAGAATGAGGATGGGTTTAGGGCTTAGGGTTTTAGTGAGGTCAAAATCCTCATTCATTCAGCCCAATACAAGCGTTATTCACATAACTTAGGTGCGAGATAAGAGGAGAAAGTAAGAATGAGGATGGGTTTAGGGTTTGGGGTTTTAGTGAGGTCAAAATCCTCATTCATTCAGCCCAATACAAGCGTTACTCACATAACTTAGGTGCGAGATAAGAGGAGAAAGTAAGAATGAGGATAGGCTTAGGGTTTAGGGTTTTAGTGAGTTCAAAATCCTCATTCATTCAGCCCAATACAAGCGTTACTCACATAACTTAGATGCGAGATAAAAGGAGAACGTAAGAATGAGGATGGGTTTAGGGCTTAGGGTTTTAGTGAGGTCAAAATCCTCATTCATTCAGCCCAATACAAGCGTTACTCACATAACTTAGGTGCGAGATAAGAGGAGAAAGTAAGAATGAGGATAGGCTTAGGGTTTAGGGTTTTAGTGAGTTCAAAATCCTCATTCATTCAGCCCAATACAAGCGTTACTCACATAACTTAGATGCTAGATAAAAGGAGAACGTAAGAATGAGGATGGGTTTAGGGCTTAGGGTTTTAGTGAGGTCAAAATCCTCATTCATTCAGCCCAATACAAGCGTTACTCACATAACTTAGGTGCGAGATAAGAGGAGAAAGTAAGAATGAGGATTGTTACAGTATATGTTCACAATTTAATATAGTTAAATTATATTTTTATTTTTAATATATTTGAATATAGTTAGACCGTAAGGGTAAAAAGGACTTACTTGTGTTGACCTTGATTGGTGTCAGCTGCTGGTGGGTTCGGCGACTGGGTACAGGGTGCGTTGGTGTGATGCTCCCCTGTTCAGCTGCAGTTGTGTTCGTTTGATCCGTGTTAATTGGATCCCCCACTTATGGAATCCTCTCCTATGGAATTCTTCTCGGAATTATCAAATCCTTCTTCGATTAGGGAATTCTTCCCTGAATTATATTGTGAACTCAATCGATTGAAGTTTTACGATGACTGTCATTTTTATTTTGATATGCCGTTGACGTTTATTTTTTATCCGACGCCAACGCCGTTTTATTATTATTTTTCTACCAAGTAGAATTTGCACAAAGTAATTTATGCAAATTAGCTATTTGGCGATTTATTTTCCTTTTACAGGTAGAGAGGGGAAACTTACGAAAGGGGATTAGTAAATGTTAGGGGGGAGCTGGATGCGAGGTAGGTCTGTAACAGGATGGGTTTAGGGCTTAGGGTTTTAGTGAGGTCAAAATCCCCATTCATTCAGCCCAATACAAGCGTTATTGACGTAACTTAGGCGCGAGCTAAGAGGAGAAAGTAAGGAGACAGGGTTTGAAAACAGGAGGGGTGACGTTGAAATCAAAGGAGGTGGGGCAAGAGTTGACGTTGCGTAACATACGTGAGATCGGTTCGTTAAGGCCACACGAGATGCGGTGGGCTGGTAGATACAACAGACGAGGGTTTCGTTGATTACGGGGATCGATATAGAACAGGATGTAGGAGAGAAGACATGCACAGTCAATTGATCCTGGGACAAGACGGTGGATGAAGATGAGGTCAGCGTGAATTCTTCGCTCTTCTAGAGTCGTTAGGTTAATTAGTTTAAGACGACTTGTGTGAGGGGGGGAGGGGTCTCCCAATACAGTCCTCGGAGGGCAAAACGCAAGAACCGTCGTTGAAGGCTTTCGATTCTGCGGATGGGATACTTGATATGGGGACCAAACCTGGCTAACATATTCATTAAGAGGACGAACGCAAGTAATGTAGAGCGATCGGGTCACGTAAGGGTTAGAAAATTCCTTAGACCAGCGTTTCACAAAGCCGAGGGCTGAATTGGTCTTGAGAATCATGTCGTCAATATGTGAGAGGAAGTTTAGCTGACTATCACATAAGATGCCAAGATCTCGAATCGAGTTAACAGCGGATAAAGGTTGGTTGAATAAGAGGTAGGAGCGGGGAGGGGCGCTTCCGTGAAAACGTAATTGATTGACATTTATTGACATTAAGCTCCAGACAATTCTTTTGGTACCATAACAAAAAGTTGTCAAGGTCTGTCTGGAGAAGGACAGAATCAAGCGGAGAACAAATCATCATCACCATCGGCACTACAACCGGGAACCGGTCCTTACCCGACACTTGTTAAATCGTCCATCATCATCATTATCGGCACTACAACCGGGATCCGGTCTTGGCATTATTTAGCAAGTCTCTCCACCGGTATCCGGTCCTTACCCGAGACTTGTTAAATCGCCCATCATCATCATTATCGGCACTAAAACCGGAATCCGGTCTTGGCCTTATTTAGCAAGTCCTGAGGGTTGTTAAATTGTCCATAATAATTTATTTTTCCGGGCAAGGTCATTACCCTTGCGCCAAACTTCGTAAGATAGTTCGCCCTTATCGGCTCCGCCGCACTGGTCACTATAGTGGCGTGTAGACCCTTTGCCGATCTGAACCATTCCTCTACGTCCGCTAGACAAGCCTTCATGTAACGTTTTGATTTCCGGGCATCGAGTTGCATCTGATATTTGCTGAAGTCGTGGGCGATTTCTTCGAGAAAACGCTCTTGTCGCTCCACCGTTTTCGACAGTTTCGACATTGCTTATCTCTTGTGTTGACGATTTGCTGTCCGTTGGTAACTATTGATAATGTCCGTTGATGACGTAGGCTGGATAGTTGTTCAACCTTGTTTGTTTCAGGTGTCCGTTGATAGTATCCGGCTCCTGGGACGGTGTCCGCACTACTTATCCGTCCCGTGGATTGTCTGCAATCGAAGTCAGATCCGACTCCTGGAAGTGTTCCTGATGCAAATAAATGAAGAAGATCCTGGATATGTAGATCCGGCTCCTGGATGTATCTTGAATAAAATTCGGCTCTTTTTCCTGAATATGGGTGGGGGTTCCATTGAACGCCACTCTTACCTTTCCATCAACGATTAAGAAACTTACTCCTAGGGTTAAGGACAAGTATTATTGGCAAGTCCATTTTTAAAGCCATTACTTACCTTATCATCATCTACGCAAAGATGTCTGCTAATCACCTAAAACACCTAGAACAATTACCATTCGCTAATGCAATGGCATCAGCATCTACAAGCTTTTCCCTCGGGGGCATGCTTGCACTCAACGCATCATGTTCCTGAAATCCAATTCGGTTAAGACAGCACGTAACCGGCATAAATCCCCGAACATGTCAGTCCGCATAGCTAAGAAAGTATTTTCCCATACACGTGCATGACATGTCCACCCTTGCCCTATCAGCAGACCCATCAGTCGATCGTTTGAACGACAATTCAGAGCGTACACTGCTGGCTACCAAAAGGAAATCGAGTGTTCTTTAATGTAAACACACACTCGACAGATCCACCGATGAGATGCCAGCAATGTGTGCACGATCGGCGAGATTCTATATGCAGTAGCCGATCGCGTAAACATCCAATGTTCCCTTTTACATTAAATTTTCACCAGCTGCAGCCAATTATCCCTTACCGGTGACATAAGCGATAAACAAGCATCGAATTGGACGCGACCATAATGTTTACTCTAAACAATCTTGCAACGGTCTCGTCCCATGTTTCGTTCGCTAATACAAACAAATGCGCATCTTAGCGCTTGCCCTTTGAAATAGCGTTTCTGTATATACAATATACCTTCTATCGTTTACGATAGAAATGCTTTCAGCCCCTATGCATGTTCATTTATTTGAACAGCTGCATGATTGCTTTCTCTTCTTTCGACCAACGCACGTTTCGTCTGTCTTTCCTTCCAAGGTAAAGACATTCACCCAATCCGAACGATGTCTTTGGGGTACCTTCCAATGAGACGCGAATCGGTTTCTCATTGGCCGCAGCGTCACCAGAAATATCGATTGCTCTTGTCACCACACGAGGGAAATCCACCTCACCCACCGGAGTGGTTCTGCATCGAGCAGCTCTCAGAGAGTCAGATTTTATATTTCGTAGAGTGCGTATCACGTTAGGGAAAGTTCAAAATACACCAATCCCGAGTGCGGTTAAATGTTGAGAAGAAAATCGTCGCTTAGTTAACGTCGACGCAAAAATTCACCTAATCTTTTTCGCGTCGTTTCATAATTACTTTTCATAACTATTTCTCATCATCGCACAGTTCGTAAAATAGGATATTGTGCAATTAACGCGTTATTTAAATAAACAATTAAAATTTATCCAAAGAAACGAGTCCAATGTGAAATCCACTTTGAATAATTTGACTGTAACTGTGAGATTCATTCGCCAACTTAGTCAGGCTTCAGTGGATAAGTGGACCGACAAGCAATTATGCGTATAAACAGTCGAATCTAAAAGAGAAATATACTCAAACTACCTAGCCAGCTCCAGTGCCATAGTTCCGTGATCACAATATTAACTGTGTTTTTCTGATTTATGTTAAAGTATTAACGCTGCGTTCCCGAGTGCACCACAGTCACGTTATGATAGTAAACATTGTTACAGTATGTAAAACTCATTAAACTGGATAAACAATAAAAGATAAAAACCCAAATAATAGCTGAGCGTTTTATTTCTGGACATTCAACAATCTAGGTGTTTCGTTTTCAGTCCTGTGCCCGCTTGAAACAAAAGGAAAGCATTTACTAAAGGCTGACCACTCCAGTGGGAGTTGATTGATACTCTTCTTCTTTGGTGAACAATCCGCGCTCTGATTAGTGTTGGGGGATTGAGTGAACCGTGTACCCGTGTATTGGCATATACCCCAAACCCCCACTTATGTAAATCCGACTGATGTACCTGCAAGTAGATAAAAGTATTCGGCTCCTGGATATGTAGATCCGGCCTGTGGATAGATATTGAATGAAATGTCCGGCTCCTTTAATTAGATTCCGCTCCTGGGCTTCTTTTCCAGGATATGTAAGTCCGGCTGATATAAAAAATGAATAACTGGCTCCTTTACTGAACTCCGGCTCGAAGGACCATGTTTCACGATGTGAAATTAATAAAAACGAAATTAATACTTTTACGAGAGCTTTATTTCCTGTCCCTGGAGAGGTGCAAAGACGAATGAATCATTTGCTGAAAATTGCCTCTGACGTCTGCTCTCTCTAGAGACGACGTCTTCTGGTGTCATTTCATGTGTGTTTCTTTTACGGAAAGTGATTGCAAGTTATTGGAGATTTGTTGGGAACTCAGCATTGCCCTTTAATTGAATTATTTCCTCAACTTTGTTATATTTAAATATTGTATATTTCAGTTGGGCTCCTCGATAGTTTAGTGGTTAGTATACCCGCCTGTCACCCAGGAGACCGGGGTTCGTTTCCCAGTCGGGGAGCCCCTGGCGCAAGACTAATGACCTTGCCCAGAAAAAATAAATCATTATGGAAAATTTAACAAGCCTCAGGACTTGCTAAATAAGGCCAAGACCGGTTCCCGGTTGTAGTGCCGATGATGATGATGATGATGATATTTCAGTTGATGGGTGAGGAGGGTGGGAGCGAACATACAGGCTAAAATTTGTGCTTTCAACCCGGCGAAGTCCAGGACGATCCACGTCCCTGTTCAATCCAGTCATGCAGTCTCCATGTGACACCCCTGGATAGTTACTTTGGCACCCGCCAAGTTTGGAACCAATGCAAGCAGCGACATCCTGAGAAAGATTGATGCAAGGCTAATAACCTTGCCCGGAAAAACAACTTATTATGGACAATTTAACAAGCCTCGGATATGGCCCGGATACACGACGATGACCACGGAAACGAGATGAGAATTTTCTCATGAATCGTCCGCTCACTATACAGAGCTAGATTTGCACAGCAGATAGCCGATGTCCTGTCCGAATATAAGACTGACATAAAAACATTACAAGAACAGGAAAATTTCCTAAACGATGAAAAAAACAGCGGCTTGTGCTTATACCAAAACCTTACCCGGAAAAACAAACTATTATGGACAATTTAACAAATCTCGGATAAGCACCGGATACCGGTGGAGAGACTTGTTAAATAAGGCCAAGATCGGATCCCGGTTGTAGTGCCGATGATGTTGATGATGATATTTCAGTTGAAAGATATTATGCTTTAATATATATCATATCTCTAAATTATAAAATGTGTGGAGGTTTCTCCTTTATAATTGATATATAATAAAAAGAACTAACCTAACCTAGCTGATAGTTAGCGCTACAAATTGTTGCTATTTATTTATTAAATAGGTAAATATAATAAAGCGATACGTGAATAAATACACTGTCTTAACCATAATATATGCTACTTTGCTATTAATTTGTTTTTTAACTTTATTTCGAATTGATTTTACACAATAAATATATAACAAAAACCAAATAAATAATTTTCGCCTTTATAAAATTTCATTCAAGTGGATCATTGTCGATGTAGACTTAGAGTTACGTCTGCGCCCCTGAATTCACTTATTGTAAAATCCTAACGAAGAAGTCGATCAAGGGACGCCGACACTGGACGATTGTTTTTCTATCTGTTAGTTTCTCCCTTTCTAGCACTTGTGATAACGGGAAAAAGGCCAAAAAGTGGTCGCAAACTACGAAAACACAGGTGCACATTATGATTCTAGAAATTTCGCAACGATAGTTCGTTACTATTCAAATGAACACGTGTTTTAGAATTTATTTTTTTTCGTTCGTAAAACTTAAGAGTTTTGAAATGGAGCAGAAGAAGGAAGATTTGTCAATAGTAGGAAAGTACTAGTAGTAGTAGGTATTTAAATTAAGTATGTAGCAAATGGAAAACAACACTAAAGTGTGAAAAATCAAAAGGAGGTCACCTTGATTAAAATCCTACGTATTTTTGTTCTTTTCATTAGGTTTTTGCTATTATATGATATTATAGTAAAAATTTCAATGGTAGTATCTCTTATTGAAAAATTGGGGAAGTTGGACTGGGATTTAATTGACATGTAAGAACGTATTTTTTTACTGCCCCAGAAACTTTATAGTATACGAAATAAATAGGAAATTGGTTTTTAGCATAGGTAACTGGACGTGGGATTGAAGGGTATACAACTATTTATTCCCTTATGGACGTAGCGTCAAGTTTTTATTGAACTTCGGTTCAAAATATTAGTTTGACGTCGAAAGTAAATATTGTATACTACCATGGACAAAATGTATGCATAATGAACTTTATAAAATTCGCGCGTTTCGAATGCCGGTATTTTTATATATTTTGTAGGTTGGTATGAGAGTTGTGATTAGCTGACAGAAATTTCATGCCATTTGTTCCATTAGGTTGGAAAATATACCGTCTTCACCGATTGAAAAAGATTGTTGGCAGCGATTTTTACAATGAAATGAAATGAGATTTATTGAACGAAGGATTTGTATTGAATTTTGTCTAGAAAAAAAGGAATTTCTTATTCGAGTGCATTGAAAATGTTACAGCATTTGAATGAATCTAGGAAAAAAAGGCCATCAATTGCATGTGCTGATGAAAACTCTCACAAAACGAGGGAGTATGTATTGTCTAGTCATCGATTAACCCAAAGAGACCTTATAAATATTGATAGCCTATCAAAAGGATCATGGCGCAAGTCTAATAACCTTGCACGGAAAAACAAATTATTATGGAAAATTTAACAAGCCTCAGACTTGTTAAATAAGTCCAAGACCAGATCCCGGTCATAGTGCCGCTGATGATGTTGATATACACGAGCCTAGGTGCTGTCTCGACGATTCTTGTAATCCAGATAGCCTAAATTGCATTTCAAGTGTGATAAATTCCTACAACCAATATGGGCTCGACAAAACAGATTTATGTCCCTTACAAAACGTTTATAAATATATATTAATTAAATACAACGCTTTTAAAGTTACACAACATAAAAATGCCAACCAACTACACATTTGGTTGGTTTCTACTGTTTTCTCTACTTTTATTTTAAATAGAAATGTTCAATCAATAGAATATGTAAATTATTATAAAAACTCAAAAGGATCAATACAAACAATTTTAAAAGACTAGTTCGTCTTGTTTGCAAAAGCGTTGAATTTGTTTGAAAAACAAGGTAGTGTTGGAGTGGCCGAAGAAATGCCTTCTATGATTGGTGATGACTTGGAATAAGTGATTCCTTTTTTTTTTTTATTACGCTTCTCTCGGGAGAGGCGAACCTATAGCGCCGAGTGAGCGCCCTGAGATGCCACCAAATAACTGTTGCAGTTCTTTTTGAACAGCTGCAGGTTGTAACGCTCCGGGAACACTCGCGTGGGAAGGGAGTTCCACAGCGTCCCCGCTCTGTAACGGAACGAGTTCTGACTAAGGGCTATTCGCTCCGCCGGGAGATGAACCGCACACTGGTCGGATTGTCTTGTGGAGCGAATATAAGCCGAATTACGTGTGTTACGCCCAAAACCACCCACCCATAAATATATACTTTGGAGTCACCCTCCACCAATGAATTGCGGTACACGCTAAACCATCCACTAAGTGGATGAAGCACTCCCCAAGCCTTAGCATGCCCCATACACTAAACGGGCCAATACCAAAATTGATATCAATCAAATTGAACTAAACGTTCCATTTGCCTATATCAATTTCAATAATTCAATATCAAAGAAATTGAACTACACGTGCAATTTATCCATATTGAATTCCATAAAAACCCAAAACGTGATGAACCAGATATTCAACACGGAAATTCTCCTGGACCCAAATCTGCGGACCACATGGCCAACTCATAAGTAAAGTTGGCAAAAAACCATAAAATTCACGGCGACACCGTCCGTTTAAAATCCTATTCAAGGAAACATTTCCTATACGGAACCAAGGACGGCGATCGTAAAAACAATCGCTGAACTGACCCATAAGATACAAAAATATCTTTGGCTCCGAATGTTCAGAGAAAAATAAATTGCCAAGTCTGGGCACCAATAAAATAACAATACTTTTAAGGATTCCAGACGGTTGTCGATCCAAGGTAAAACACCTCGGGATCAGACAAATGATGCGCGGGCAATAAAAGAAATCCTAATACAAAGGACCTCGAGTGCAATCATCGCACAAAGAACCTAACACGTTGGCTTGTGTTAACAAGAAAAAAAGAAAAAAGGTTCCTGCGACAAAACGATCGAAAAAGGAAAGAAGCTGGTGTTATGAAGTAGTCCAGAACGGACATAGAGATTTTCTGAAAACAGTTGGTTTTCAGTGTTCGGCCGAGAAGGTCGAAGAAAAAAAGTGTTGTGCTGTGCGGTGATTCGTATAAGTGGTGAAAATTTAAATTAGGTTGTCTTTATTCCGTAAAGTTGAAAATATTATAAGTCCTAAAGGCCGAACCTACGGCCGATATGTAATATAAAACAGTTGCAAAATAATAAAGTGTCGATTCAAAACCAAAAGATAAAGAAGTATATTTTATTTCTAAATTGTGAAGTGTATAACGAATTTGCACTGCTCGTGGTGGAATATACCTCGGCGAGTACAGCGCACCGTAGTTATACGGGCGGCCAGGAAAGCAGCCTCCCGTTACAGTAGTGCGGTTAACACCTGCAGCAGATGCAAGGGACAAGAGAAAAGGACTAACTACTCGACATCACCAGGAAGAGGTAGCAGCCGCATAGAATCAACCACCAAGTCCAGAAAGCCGGAAACCACCCCAAGAGACCTGGAAGGAAAACACCCCATTAAGGTAAGCCTATAAAAAGCATTTTAAAAATATAACCCTACAATAATAAGAGCTAATAAATCCTAAATCCTGCGAACCTACAACAAATTATTCAAAACATATTTATCCATATAGTTATTATAAAAAAAATAAATAAAAACACTATAACCATTCACGATCGTACTGGGCAAGACACCTTTCCCCTTTCATCCGGAGCTGAGCCTGGCTTCGGAAGTACGATACGTTAAAAAAAAAAACTAATAAAACAACCACAAGAAGCAGGAGTATACCACAGGCGTTGGTAAACGCACAAGGAACAAAAGCAGACAACACACCAGAGGAATCCAGTATCAACCCCCAAGTGGCAGCAAAAAAAAAAAAAAAAAAATAAACCAAAAGATATTGTCTGTTCATTTGTAGCTCAATTATTTTTTTTTATTATTATTATCTGTTTTTTGTTGAATTTTGTAATTCCTTTTTATTATTATTTTTAATAACCATTTTAACGACATGTGTGTTCGTATGTCAGCAATTAAAAACACAAAGAGAATATAACAAACATTTTTCCTCCCGGTTGTATTATATGTGGTTCCTTCTCTGGTTTCATGGTTGAATTGTCTATTCGGTCTATTTTTTCTTTCTGTAACAATTGTCATTTGCTGGATTCTTTTCTCCATTGCTTTTGTTTTTGGTTAGTACAGTGTCCGCATATATTGACTCCACATGTTGGTTTGTTTCTACTTATAGTTATTTTTCATTTGTTTTCTAACTAGTGATAGGTCCCACCCTCCTGCTAGCTTCTTACGGTTCTTTCTGTCGAAACAATCATTTTGTTGTTTCCTTTCGCGTTCACATTCGTTTATCGTTGACCACTCAATTTCACTGCTGCCCCCCTCCATGAAAACGAGGCAGCAAGTGAGAGAGAGTAAAGTAGTCACACACACGGCGAATGCCTCGACGCCATCAAACCCTAACGACCCCCCCGATTCATCACTAAATTCCCCAAGGCTACCCCGAAGCGAAACCGAACGGTTAGAAGGGTTAAGTAGACGAAAATTGCACTTTAGCGATCCGGACTTAACTCTTATCCCAAACACTACGGAACAAGAATCTTCGGCCCAAATACCGGACAACAGGGAAGACGAAAACGACCTCTCTCCTAAGTCAGAAATACCCACAAACACAATGTCGGGAGTTGACAAAATGCTCGACTTCGTCTCACAAGCGGTTCCTGTGTTCTCTGGAAAAAAAGGTCCAAATGCAGAGATCGAACTTCAAACGTTCATAAATGGTTGCAAAAAGGCCCTTGACTGTTTAGAACAGGACCAGGAATCCACGTTCCTTAGGTGGTTGCCCATGAGGCTAGACGGTGAAGCACACCGGCTGATACGTGAGGTAAAACCGAAAACTTTCCTAGAGTTTGAACAGCAACTAAAAACCGCTTTCCAGCTGCATGAATCGTATGAAGAGTTGTATTCACAACTTTCAAGAATGCGACAACTCCCTGCGGAAGATGTAACAGAGTTTGTTTCCCGCGTGAAGCAGGCCATTGCGCGTTGCAGGGAGGCGGCGGAACATTTTTACGGACAGGCAAGCGGTGCCACACTCGCCACCCAGATCGAGAGAATGGCGAAATCCTTGATAATGAGCGGCGTCAGAGAAGACCACTTCCGACACCATGTGCTAGCTTATGGAAATGGGCCTCTCGAGGATATAATAACACGACTGTCCCAGATGGAAAAGGCTCAAACAGATATGTTGCAACATCGCAACTCCCTTTTCTTAGGAAGCTCGGCCGGCATTAACAATCTTTCAGCCGAATCAACAGCCTTCAACCCTGTCTACTCGCCTACATTCGCACCAAAAATGACCCCTTCGATCCTCCCAGAACATATCACACCGACTCTGATACCGCACTCAACCACTCCACAGAGCAGCCAACCACAGCATTCACAGGCAGCGTATTACAATTATCCCCCTCCTGTGAATACACCAGTAGGTATACCATCTCAATTTCGCAGAACTCAATTGGACACCACAATGACGTCTGAAAAACAAAATCAGCACCCACAGGTCCCTCCCTTCGTACCTAACCCTCTACAGGAACACACTCCACATCAAATTTATAGTAGGACACATGACCCTACCAACACACAGCACTCGCAGCCTGTGACTTCGATACACCCGCACCAACCACAAGGTGAGTTTCTACCGTTAGGGCCTGCGGCCCCGGTACCACAAGCGGGCAGGAGTGGCCAGTACCACAAAAATCAAAGCTCACAGGTCCAAGGCGCTCGTCAACCGCACCCACTAGTTGCACGCCTGACGTGCAGCTTTTGTAACAAAAAGGGGCACACGTACGATGAGTGCCTAAAAAGGCGAAATACTCCGTTCTGCCGGGATTGCAGAGAATATGGGCACGACGTAAAAGATTGTCCTGCACATTATGCACCACCACAACGTAATCCCAGACCATCCCCACAAAACAGGCAAAATTATCAGCAGAGGGAGTCCCAAAGGAAATCACATCCGGGACCTAACCAACCCTCTACTTCCAAAAATCCAGCAACATCATACCACCGAGTGTATAGCATTCGAAGTTGCTGCGAGTTTTGTGGCCGCAAGGGTCACACGTTGGACAAGTGCGGATACAGGGCAAGGTGGGAAAAACCACGAATTTCCCCAACACACACGCAAGTGGCCATGACTACACGTCAACGCCAGAACCCACAGGCCTATGCGGTAAACCATGAGTGGCAGGAAGTTTCCAGGAAAAAATCCCGACGATCACCCCGTCGGCGGAATAAAGGAAACAACGGCAATAGCTCTGGTAGTTCCGAGTCGCGGCATACCCAGAAGCACGACAGACGCCTGAAACCCCGACCACAACACCGTCGGCCCACGACGGACGAAAGCCGCTCCAGCTCTACCAGCTCGGAGCCCACTAGGTTTCAAAAGCAGACCAAAAGCGCACCTGCAGGCTCGGAGAGCCGCAAACCACGACCACGGCACCGTCGATCCAAGGCAGGCCGAAACCAATCCAGCTCTGCTAGCTCCGACTCTGCAGAGGCTCCAAGGCAGAGAGGCCCTCCCAAGAAAAGTGGAAAAAGGTGCAGATTTTGCGGTCGACGCAACCACACGGTGGCGCAATGTACGCAAAAAGCAGAATGGGAGAAAACGGTAAACTCCCAGAGGTCGGGTCGGAAAACCCCAACCCGACCGAACTAAACTCACAAATCAGCAAAAGCCGCCCTCAGCTCTCGCCGACGCATGTCCCAATTATCCAACTCCCTTTGGACATTGGCCGTAGAAACACTACGCGCCTAATCGTGGACACCGGCGCTGAAATCAGCCTTTTAAAGCTGAAGGCACTCCACCCAAATTACACGGTGGACGCCCAAAGAGCAACGACACTCCAGACGCTTTTTGGTAAAGGAAAGTCTAGAGGATGCTGTTACGGGAATTTCACTTTGCACCGGGATATTCCTTGTAGTTTCCAAATAATGGACTCATTGCCAGGGGTATCGGAAGACGGGCTGTTAGGTAACGACTTCCTGTCGAAAAATTGCAAGGTCAATGGACCGGGTGGTCGTTTGGAGTTTCCCCAAACAACCATAAACCCTGAAAGTTTTTCCGTGAACTTCGCAAATAACAAGACAGAAAGGGTTTGGCATAAGGCAGCTGAACGGGAAACACTACCATGGGGACCTGGGAAGGTCCAGACCGCGGTCGAAATTCACCCGAAGACCCTACCCACACAGGGAAGGGCTGCGAAAAAATGCCGCTCCACGTTACATCAACAGAACCGTACTCCGAAGGCCGAAAAGCGCAATCAAGGAACAGCGTTGGTAGAACCCCCACCAACCAACCCCCCTGAGGTCGAAATCATCCTGAGCAAACCAATAGTAGTACCAGGGCGCTCACGAGCAATAATTGGGCTACCCATAAAAATTCGGGAGGAGGTTATCCTGCTACCTAAAGAAGTACCCGAAGGGATACTTCTCTCTAATTGTATTTTAAAAAGGGCAAAAGGTGCCAAATTAACGGCACTTAATATTCTGAATCGCCCCCAGACAATAGATCGAGCTAAGGTTGAGTTGCACTCAACCAGGGATTATTCAATGATCCCTTTGGAAAAGCGAATTAACACGTCGACGGGACTTCACGCTGATGACGAATCGAGTAAGCCCGTGCCCAAAGCCAAACGTACGGAGGAACAGCACCTCCAGTATATTAGACACCTGTTCTCGAACGGCCAGTCGCCTGTAGAATCAACACAAGATTCAAGGTTGGCGCAACTATACGAAGAACTCCACTTAGGAGGAAACCTATGTCCTCAAGAGCGCCAATCAATAGTGGAATTATGTGAGGAGTACAATGACATTTTCCACCTTGAAGGCGACTACTTGACCCATACTAGTGGGATATCACATGAAATACCTTTGGTACAGGACCAAGCGCCCATCAACCAAAGGATGTACCGTCTGCCCGAGTGCAAAAAACAAGTGATTAATGAGCAAATTCGGGAAATGCTAGAGAACGATATCATACAACCTAGCAAAAGTCCATGGAACTCACCCCTATTGGTAGTTCCAAAGAAAGTGGGGCCCGATGGAGAAGCCCGATGGAGAGTTGTGGTTGACTTCAGGAAACTGAATGAAAAAACCATCGGTGATGCATACCCCCTCCCCCGTATTGAGGATATACTAGACCAATTAGGTCACTCACGCTACTTCTCCACACTTGATTTAGCCAGTGGCTACCACCAAGTCTTGGTAGATCCGAAGGATCGAGATAAGACTGCATTTAGTACAAACTACGGACATTACGAGTTCAAACGTATGCCATTCGGTCTAAAGGGAGCACCGGCTACGTTCCAGCGACTCATGAACTATGTCCTAACTGGGTTGCAAGGTATCGAATGCTTTGTTTATTTGGATGACATTGTCATATATGGTAAAAATCTGGAAAACCATAACGACAAACTCCGCAGGGTATTCGAACAATTGAGATATCACAACCTCAAATTGCAACCGGAGAAATGCAGGTTCCTACAGAAAGAAGTAGTCTACCTGGGACATGTCTGTTCCGAAAAAGGGGCAAGACACAAGCCAGTGTCCGAGATTTCCCCATTCCTAAGACAGTAAGAAACGTCCAGTCATTTCTAGGCCTGGCGAACTATTATCGGAAATTTGTTCCAAACTTTTCAAAGATAGTACGCCCTTTAACAAATTTGTTAAGAAAGGACGTAAAATTCAAGTGGTCAGACAAATGCCAGCAGGCATTTGAGAAAATAAAGGAAATATTGGTCTCACCGCCGCTATTAATCTATCCAGATTTTACCAAACCCTTTAATCTGACCACGGATGCGAGCAATGAAGCGCTAGGAGCCGTGCTATCACAGGGTGAAAAAGGCAAAGATCAGCCCATAGCTTATGCCAGTCGAACCTTAAATAAAGCGGAAAGAAATTACTCCACCATCGAGAAGGAGTTGTTGGCCATTGTGTGGGCGACTAAGAATTTCCGTTGTTATTTGCAAGGGCGCAAGTTCACCGTATACACGGACCACAAGCCATTAAAGGGAGTATTTAACGTGAAAGATCCTGTGGCGAACGTACAAATTCCCCACAGGAAAAGTCCAGACCAACTTGAGGTAACGCACTTACCTGGACAACATCACGCCCACAGACGCGGTCCCAAGCCCAGCGGGGGCCGCCAGTAACCCAACGTTGAGTCGACACCAGAAGGCAAGGAACTTAACGTCCCCAAAGCCTCTAATACCGAGCTAAACGCTCCATACCTAAAACCTACGACCTGAAACAAGGAGGAACATCCATGCATCCTTCGACGTGTGCAATCGCAAGCTAAGTGAATGCCAGCACCACAAGTCGGCAACCCTGAACATCTGCACGAGATGCAGGGAATTACAATCAAAACAATTAACCGACCAACGGACGTGGTGCGGTTGATCTAAACATTAGATCACCCAAATATTCACCGCAAACAAAGGAGCACATTCCTTAGCCTCGTAAACACCCAGATGGCGCGAAAAACCAAGCACCACGTAACTCCAAACAATACTTTGTTTGGAGTTTTACGAAGGCCAGCTGCAATAAACAAATACGGCACAGCATTGCGCCGTTGCCACTGTCCGCCAAGCAGAAATGCATCAGCGGAATGTTTGTTTTTCACACCATGTGAAAAACTCTCTTGGATTTCAAATCCAATAGATACCAGCGGACTAGACGTCCAGGCGATCGTCAACACCAGATGGTCGACCTAACCAAGCAGCGTGGGAATAGAATCCACCGTCAACAACGACGGTGAAGCTTCCATATGTATGCGTGAAAATTTTCTCCTTACAGGAAATTGTGTCTGCACAACTGCAGATACAAAACACACAGATACTGGAAAAACAGTATCCGATAGGTTGCAAGAGAGTGAGTTTTTTTTGACATCGAACATAGGAGACGAGAGGTCTACTTCGAGCAACAGTCAGAGAACTCCGACGAGGAGCTATCCGCGTAACGAATTTAAATAACTCAATAAAAGAAACCGCCGGCCCGAAGTCTCGTGATGTTTAACTACGCGAATTAAGGAGAGTCGAAATCGAGAACCAGACGAAGAGGATTGGTGGTGTCAAGACCGAGTCCCGAAAAATATCGATAGTGTGTCGTTTTACTGTGGTGTCGTTCCTAAGAGTAGCGTCGAGTATCGAACAACTTGTTTTCGGTCGAAGGGATCTGAAGGACGTAACTGTGTTTCCTTTTGTTTCACAAGTAATCGACAGAGTAAAACTTTGTAGACTAACGACGGATGTTTAAGGTATTCAATCCCCAGTTGTGTAACTAAATGTGACAATAAAATTGAATTAAAATAAATCGAAATATCTCTGCGTTTAGACTAACGACGGATGTTTTAGGGTATTCAATCCCCAGTTGTGTAACTAAATGTGACAATAAAATTAAATTAATACAAATCGAAATATCTCTGCGTTTCATTGGAACTATATCGGCCAAAGTGGTGACTTTTAGACGCGAATAAAATGAACACGCGCGAAAAATAAAACGCGAACACGCAAAAGCAATTTAGATCGGTGAACGCAAATAAAAACAGTTTCAAAAAGTAAACTCAAAAGACAGTACCAGTGCCAGTGCAATCAGCAGTTTAAACAAACAGTGAGTTCCAGTGAAGTGAAGCGCCTACAGAACCGCAGCTACCAGGACTAGGACTCATCACGACGCCCACGGACACAGGACAACGAAAAAAGCCGCAAGTTATTCCATTTCACATATTTAAAAAAAAAAAAAATAAATATATATATATATATATAATTTTCCTTTATAAATTCCTTCTCTCGTTTTCTTTACAAAGCTCCTTCCGAGCCGAAAAGTGAGAAATCATTTTTTTTTTAAATTCATTAAGCTCTTTCCGAGCCAAAGTGAGAAATCAGTGTAAATCTATTTAGCTCCCTCCGAGTAAAATTTAAATTTAAAATTAATTTACAAAAAAAAAAAAGGCAATTTTCTTTTATATACTTTTTTTTTTTTTATTTTTTCTCTTTCTTTTTGCCTATTATAGTTAACTAAATTTCAAAGCATAAGTGACAACTAAACGACAAAATATAAAGTAACGAGCACACAATTAAGCCAACGAGGCACAACAATTATAGAAATTTAAGAACAAATCGGGAATTGTAAGCTCCCTCAGAGCCCCGAAAACACACTGAAACCACAATACGAAACGTTTACTTTACGGCTAACAACTTGATTGCATTACATTGGTGCCAAATAGTTTAGCTTTTGTGAAATTGAAATTGACATACAACGATAAGAGAAATATTTGTTACAGGTATCGTATATAAGCACGAATTGAAATAGAAATGTCAAAGCCTTTTGCCTCTAACCGAATTAAGAAACATAATTGTGATTCCTAAGCATACATATAAAAATTATTGTAAGCTCCTTCAGAGTCCGAAACACAGCGAACCGACAACACACGATATTTCTTCCTTGTAACGACCGCGAATTCATGCGAAATCGAACTCCACATAAAGGAAACGCGAAAAATTGACGACACCTCGTACCTCCTCGTTTTTTTTCTCGCCTCTTCCAGACTGAAAGCTTTTCTCTCGTCCGTCACTAACACCGTCGAATTACCCAAAATATCCGCTGGTGTAGGCCCATCCTTGTTTCATCTTCGGAATTTAGATATTTTTCTCTTGTGCTAGGCCTTTTCCCTGACTCCATCTTTGGACCCAGCAGGTTGTTTCGCCGCGTCCACTAATTTAAAGAAAAACTCGCGCATCGAGCGACCGAGTTACAGCGCGAAACCCCCAGGAAATTAATGACAACCACGAGGTTGCAGGCGGCGACCCAGAAAGTAAAAACGTTGAAGGGAAACGTAATCGCTCCCTCACAGAGAAAATCGACGCGAAATCTCCCGAAGTCAACGATAACGACCAGGTCGAAATCCACAATTTCTAAAGCTACCATGGCTAACAAAGCCGAAGCTTCCCCAACGACGTCGCAGGCCGCAGCCCTCCGTCAAGAAGTTAATATTGCAACACAAGCGGACCGTCGTTCGAATCGATACATTAAATTACCGGACTTCACGTCCGATGACCCACACTTTTGGTTCGGTTACGCCGAACAAACGTTTGCCTGCGAAGGCATCACCGGCGAACAGGAGAAATTTCTCCTAGCAACCCGCGATTTAGATCCTGTCTTGCTCCCTTATGCGAAGCATCTAATTAAAACGCCATCTCCACAACCATATACAGCATTCAAGGAGATGGTGATTAATGCCTATAGGGAAACGCCACAAAATCGCTTGCGACGTTTATTACGGCCGACCGACACCTCTGGGATGCGACCATCCCAGCGCGCCGCTTATTTCCGTGCACTGGCCGGCACGGACATGTCCGAAACAGCCTAAACGGCTATATTTAGAGAGTCTTTGCCAGAATACGTTCAGGCAATCGTCGCGCCTTTAGCCGAATCAGGCCTCGACGAATTAGCGCGACACGCCGAGGCAGTCATGGCCACAGACAGATCCCGAACGGATCTCCAGCTTCTACTGGCGGCGACGCACGTCCAAATCCCACCCCAGCCCCAGCCACGAACCCCCACGGTTACATATACCCATGCGACGCAGCCAAGCGAACTCGAAGACTTGAGAGTGCAAATTAGGCAAATGAAAACGCAGCTAAATAATCTCAGCATGGGGAACACATTTCCGGGCTGGCCGTGACAGATCGCGACGCCGAGACAGGTCGCGAGACAATTCAAGGCGTCAGCGTAGCAGACCACGCACGCCAAACAATGAGAACACCTTCGGCAGGTGTTATTATCATCATCGATTTGGAGCGCAGGCCAGGAATTGCAGGCAGCCCTGCAACTGGACACAATACCCAGCATTACCGGCTAGTTCTTTAAACTAGAACTGCCGACCGACGAAAAAGCGCAAACGGCCGGCAATCCCCAAATAAGTCGCTTGTCAATTTATGACTCAAAATTAAACATGGACTTCATAATTGACACAGGTGCGGATATTTCCGTTCTTCCTCGCTCGTACGCACCTGCCACTCGGTTGCCGGATGAATTGAAATTGTTCGCCGCGAACAATACCCCTATCAAGACATACGGTAGGAAACTAATGACACTAAAAATAGGCCTACGTCGACCAATTCGATGGTACTTCGTAGTAGCCGATGTCACCGATCCTCTAATAGGGTCGGACTTGCTGCGACACTATAAACTAGTAGTGGACGTAGCACGTAATAGACTGATGGACCCGTTAACGTCTCTTTCTCAGCCAGTAAACGCAAACGCGGGAAAGGCATTGACGTTAACGTGCACAACCGCAAACGGTCCATTCAGCGATCTGTTGCGCGAATTTGCGGACATTACAGTTCCGCTTAGTAATCCCCGACGCGCAAAAGCCGGCGTCTTTCATCACATTGAAACGCGCGGCCCCCCAGTGAGCCAACGCCCGCGCAGATTGGATCCCGAAAAATTGCGTGAGGCTCGTGCAGAATTCGAGTATATGCTCGACTTAGGAATCTGCCAGCCATCCGATAGCCCTTGGGCGAGCCCACTCCATCTCGTCAAAAAGAGCAACGGTGAGTGGCGTCCATGCGGTGATTACCGAATGCTGAACGCGGTGACGACACCCGATCGGTATCCGATAGCAAACCTGCACGATTTCTCCTATAAGCTGCAGGGTTGCGAAATCTTTTCGACCCTCGATCTCACGAGGGCATACCACCAAATCCCGGTGGCCCCCGAAGACATCCCCAAAACCGCGGTAACTACACCTTTTGGACTGTTCGAGTTCAAGGTGATGACGTTCGGTCTTCGAAATGCAGCGCAAACGTTCCAGCGCTACATTGACTCAGCTCTCCGCGGACTTGACTTCTGCTATGCGTATATCGACGATATACTCATAGCATCGAAAACTATGACAGAATATCGCGCCCACTTGAAGCAGGTGTTCGAACGCCTCCGAGATTTCGGTCTGGTAATCAATCCAGACAAGTGCCACCTCGGAGAAGCGGAAGTCAAGTACCTTGGCTACTGCATTAACGGCCAAGGAGTCCGCCCATTACAAGACAGGGTGGATGCATTAATGCAATTTCCTCGCCCCACGAACGTGCGAGAATTAAGGCGTTATTTGGGCATGCTGAACTTCTATCGCCCAACACTCCGAAACGCCGCACAGGTCCAGGCTCCTCTCAACGAATATCTAGTAGGAGCCAAACGCAACGATAAGCGACCAATTAAGTGGACCGAGTCAGCTGATCAAGCATTTCGCTCATCAAAAGAGCAGCTGGCGAATGCAACGTTACTTCGACATCCCGTCGAAGGAGCCCCATTGGCCTTGCAGTGCGACGCTTCCGACACTGCAATTGGGGCCGTACTCGAACAAGAGTGCGACGGCAAATGGGAACCGCTGGGTTTCTTCTCGAAAAAATTGAACCCGACACAGCGACGATACAGTGCTTACGACAGGGAGTTACTAGCGATTTACTCCGCAGTAAAGTACTTCCGGCACATGGTCGAAGGACGCCAGTTGACGATCAAAACTGATCACAAACCACTGGTGTACGCTTTCCGAAAGAAAGCGGAAAGTGCAACCCCACGACAGGAACGGCACCTGGATTTCATCGGGCAATTTAGTACCCAAATCGAATATGTTCCAGGTGCAGACAACGTAATTGCAGACGCTTTTTCGCGTATCGATGCAATTAAGCTCCGAGCGCAAATCGATGATGCCGACTTGGCACAAGCGCAAGGAGAGGACCATCAACTCGAGTCCCTGTTGAAAGCGGAGACAGCACTAGTTCTGCGTAAACTTCCTTTCAACGACTCAAACGATGAAGTCTGGTGTGATGTATCGACAGGGACAGCTCGCCCCTACATCCCAGAAAAGTTTCGAAGGAATGTGTACGAAACATTCCACAACCCAGCCCACCCAAACGGACGCGCAACCGCTGCAGCCGTCCGACGTAAATTCGTCTGGCCACATATGGCCAAAGACATAACAAATTGGGCACGCAATTGCTTGCAATGTCAGCGTTGCAAAGTCGATCGACACAACGTGCTACAACCAGCACAGTTTAAGCTCCCCGAGGCACGATTCACCCATGTACACATCGACATTGTGGGGCCGCTTACGCCGTCGAGAGGTTACCTGTACCTCCTGACGATGATCGATCGTTTCACTCGGTGGCCAGAAGCAGTGCCACTACGAACAGTGACCGCAGAGAATGTAGCCAAAGCATTCTATTCGACTTGGGTCACACGTTTCGGCGTCCCAGCTACCCTCACAGCCGATCGAGGACCACAGTTCGAGGCGGCGATTTTCAAGCAGCTGACCGATCTACTCGGCTGCCAGCAAAGCCACACAACAGCCTATCACCCACAGTCCAATGGGATGATCGAACGTTGGCATCGCTCTCTTAAAGCCTCACTGATGTGTCATGACGACAATCAATGGCTGGACGCACTACCAACAGTTCTTTTAGGCTTGCGCACAAGCATAAAAGAAGACCTGGGAGCCTCAGCAGCAGATCTGACGTACGGAACCAATCTGCGCCTCCCAGGAGAGTTCTTCGCCGATGGGGAACCACCGCTCGAACAGTTGCCAAATTTGGAAAACCTACGCAAACTCATGCGTAAGGTCAGGGCAACGCCGGTCGCCAGACACGGTTCCAAGAGGTTATTTGTTCACCCAGATATGGACAGCTGCACGCACGTCTTCATCAGGGTGGACAAAGTTAGGAAACCTCTAGAACCGCCCTACGAAGGGCCATACAAGGTGCTGGAGCGAATAAACGACCGAGTTTTCTCCGTAGACATCGACGGAAAGCCGTACACCGTCAGTGTCGAGAGATTGAAGCCGTGCCACCTGGAACTACCGCCAGATACCGTGCCAGGAGAGGTACACCATCAACCGTTGGCGGCAGCCGAAACCCGCCCTGTGTACCATCCACCACACTCCCAGGAAACACCAGGCACGGTAAGAGTTGAGAATCAACCTAACCCTCGCGAAATGGTTGCTCGTGGGGCATCGGATATCGTGCACGGACCGATAACGCGGCAACGCGCTCGAGATCTGCGCGCCCAAGAAGACGCCGCAAGGATTCTCAACTTACGGCAACCACTAACCGAAACCACCAACAATGAAAGCGCGACTAACACCCACAAGGAAACAACAAACGCGATCGCCTTCGCTCCTTTACCGCCTAAACACCGACCACGATGGAAAGGAGCACTCTCCGACCTTTAACAGCACCCTCCATACTCCTACCTTTTCCTTATCGTGACTACGTCACTGGGGGGGGAGTCCTGTGGCGAACGTACAAATTCCCCACAGGAAAAAGTCCAGACCAACTTGAGGTAACGCACTTACCTGGACAACATCACGTCCACAGAGGCGGTCCCAAGCCCAGCGGGGGCCGCCAGTAACCCAACGTTGAGTCGACACCAGAAGGCAAGGAACTTAACGTCCCCAAAGCCTCTAAATATCGAGCTAAACGCTCCATACCTAAAACCTACGACCTGAAACAAGGAGAAACATCCATGCATCCTTCGACGTGTGCAATCGCAAGCTAAGTGAATGCCAGCACCACAAGTCGGCAACCCTGAACATCTGCACGAGATGCAGGGAATTACAATTAAAACAATTAACCGACCAACGGACGTGGTGCGGTTGATCTAAACATTAGATCACCCAAATATTCACCGCAAACAAAGGAGCGCATTCCTTAGCCTCGTAAACACCCAGATGGCGCGAAAAACCAAGCACCACGTAACTCCAAACAATACTTTGTTTGGAGTTTTACGAAGGCCAGCTGCAATAAATAAATACGGCACAGCATTGCGCCGTTGCCACTGTCCGCCAAGCAGAAATGCATCAGCGGAATGTTTGTTTTTCACACCATGTGAAAAACTCTCTTGGATTTCAAATCCAATAGATACCAGCGGACTAGACGTCCAGGCGATCGTCAACACCAGATGGTCGACCTAACTAAGCAGCGTGGAAATAGAATCCACCGTCAACAACGACGGTGAAGCTTCCATATGTATGCGTGAGAATTTTCTCCTTACAGGAAATTGTGTCTGCACAACTGCAGATACAAAACACACAGATACTGGAAAAACAGATCCGATAGGTTGAAAGAGGGGGAGTTTGATATCGAGCATCGGTACAGAAGGTCGTCACAGAGAAACCCTACGAGGAGGTCGGTCCGCGCCGCGCAATACTTCGCTACAGAAACAGGACGAGAAGGTTTGATTTTACGTACAGTGGTTTTAAGACGCGTTCAAGTGTATTAAGTCCTTGAATTTTCTGTTGTTACAACCGAACGAATGATATATACTTTTAAAATCGGATGTTTTTCGAAAAGAAATAGACAGTATATACGGATAAAAATATCTTATTGTAATCGTGGCGAACTAAAATAAATTAGACCAAAAGAAATCCAACGAAACGAAACATTTGTGTGAGAAATACATGCGCTGGTTTACTATAGGCAGCTTAAACTAAGAGTTATCAACTGTACATGTTATACAATAAGTTAATTAATAAAGTGGTTGAATGAATCGAATGTGTACTTAGAAGCTAACATTTTAAAACATACCTAACAATAAAATTATAAATAAAAGGAAATGTTCGCAGTGTTTTTATTGTGTAGTTGTGTTCTTTCAGTGTCGGTTGGTGAACAGGTTGTTCCTTTTGTTTGTGAACAGTGTTCGGTGGAACACTTCGACTAAGACAAATCCGCCAAAATACCATTATCATTTGAGACGTCGTGTAGGCTTTCTTTACCTATAGTTGGTTGGAAGATATCTTCCTTTCCAATTTAATACATTGATGTCCCCGAGGAGGATTTTAACATCGAATGATGAGATCCCATCTAATACTTCCTCTAGGGTCTCGTAGAGCATGTCCTTCATTCATCTTTTACATGGGGCATAATCCTCTTGCTTATGATGAAGCCGGTTCCGAGGTTATGTGTATCAGTACCTCCACACACCGGTGTAAATCCATTGGTTTCGATTACTTGATGTGGGAGTCGGTCTTCCCGAAGCGCGACAATGTCCATTTTATATTGTTTCGCGTTTTCTACGACCGTCGGTACCGTGCTTGGTTTATATAACGTTCAAACATTCCACGTACCGACGCGTATATCCCGCTTTTTCCGTTTTTCCCTACGTCTTCTTTTTGACGAGTCGGTGATTTCTTGATGATTTGTTCCCTTATGGTAGTGTCGATTCATCACACCTACCTACATACAAACAAGAAAACACAGCATATATAGAGGACACACTCATTCGACTACGGCGAGTATTAATTTAGTCAAATAAGAAAAAATGTCTTGTATTTTTGTTAGGTCGGAAACTTTTCAGCCCACTGCCGGATGCCCGAGGTGATTATGCGAACGAGGTGATTATACGAACAGCAGATTATACGAGCATTTATACCGTGGAGGTTCCTGCGCCACTGGGAAACTCAGATCACTCTTCGATATCGGTCGCGCAACCATTTGCATATCAAGCGAATAACCGACGTAAGCAGCCTCCCCGTCTATGGAGGTTTGGGGCTGCTAACTGGGACGATTTGCGAGATTTCTTCGCTTTCTTGCGCGGAGACGATCACGGAGATTATTCTTCTCGGGATGGAGGTCAACATTCCGTATTCCATCAAAAGAAATCCATCTGATAAACCTTGGTTTGATAAAAAATGCGAACAGATTACAGCGGCAAAAAAATATAGCTTTTAAACAATGGCGCTCTAACCCCACCGAGGTTAACAGAACTAATTTTGTGAGAATCAGAAACGCGTGCAACCAAGCGATTGATTCCGCGCAGAAAGCTTACAACGACAGAGTGACCTATAAACTTCTTGAGTGCCCAAACGGTAGGTGTCCCCTCTGGTCAATGGCAAGGGCTGTCAGCAGTAACTTCGCTTCCTCCTCTTTTCCTCCGTTAGTGACGCGCAGCAAGACGTTAGTCACAAATTCAAAAGATAAAGCTAATGTGTTCGCAAATTTATTTTCCGCGAATTCAAACATCGATGCCGGTCTTTTGGAGGCACCTGTGATCGCGCCGGTACAGTCTTCAATGCGGGATGTGAGGTTCCGTCCAAGCACTATTCAATTCATTCTACGTGGACTGGACTCTAGGAAGGCAACCGGTCCGGACGGAATACCAGCAATAGTCCTTAAGAACTGTGCTCCAGAACTGTTGTCGGTTCTTGGCAGACTCTTTAGCTTATCTCTTGCACGGAAGACATTTCCCACCTGCTATAAGGTGGCTCGAGTTCAGCCAATCCCAACGAAGGGGAAAAAGTGTCTTCCACAAAATTACCGGCCGAAAGCATTACTGTCTATGTTATGTAAGGTGATAAAAAAGTCATCAACGCCGAGTTAATTAAGTATTGGAGTGCAACGGACTTCTGAACGATTGTCAATATGGATTCCGTGGCAGGCGGTCCATGGGAGACCTTTTGACCCTTATAACCGATAAATGGACAACTGCCATTGAGGTTCATGGTGAGTCAAGGGGGATCGCATTGAATATCTCCAAGGCTTTTGATCGCGTCTGGCACGGGACATTCCTGAGCAAACTTCGTTCATATAGACTTTCGTAGCAGCTTTGTGACTGGACGAAGAGCTTGCTCGAAAATGGATCGATCCGGGCTGTTGTGGACGGCGAGAGTTCGGATCTGTATCCTGTTAATTCCGGGGTGCCTCAAGGTTCGATTTTGGCTTCACCATTGGTTTTTCTTCACATGAATGATTTGTTGGCGCGAACGGATAACCGAGTGTTCAGTTTTGCGGATGATAGTAGGTTTGTTTTCTCTTTTTTGAGTGATCGGCCGATTAGTGCATCAACGCCACACCAGCTGAGATGTAGTCAGATCGACTCTCTGATTCGGGGTCTGGATAAGGTCCTGCAGTGGGAAAGGCCAATCTCGTCGACTTCAATGCAACGAAGCATAATATACAACATTTACAACATCAAGTCGCAACAGCAGAGATGTAGCCAGATCGACTCTCTGAATAGGGATCTGGATAATGTCCTGCAGTGGCAAAGTCCAATCTCGTCGACGTCAACGCAATAAGACGGGATATACAACATTTACTACATCAACGTCGCACCATCTGAGATGTAGTCAGATGGACTCCCTGAATAGGGATCTGGATGAGGTTCAGCAGTGGGAAAGGCCATTATCGCCGACTTCAATGCAACGAAGACGCAAAATACAACATTTACTACATCAACGTCGCACCATCTGAAATGTAGTCAGATAGACTCCCTAAATAGGGATCTGGTTAAAGTCCTGCAGTGGGAAAGTCCAATCTCGTCGTCGTCAACGCAATAAGACACAATATACAACATTTACAACATTAACGTCGCCCCAGCAAAGATGTAGCCAGATCGACTCTCTGAATATCAGAATAGGGATCTGGAATAGGTCCTGCAGTGGGAAAGGTCAATCTCGTCGACGTCAATGCAACGAAGACATAATATACAACATTTACAACATCAAGTCGCACCAGCAGAGATGTAGCCAGATCGACTCTCTAAATAGGGATCTGGATAATGTCCTGCAGTGGGGAAAGACCAATCTCGTCGACTTCAACGCAATGAAGACACAATATACAACATTTACTAGATCAACGTCGCACCATCTGAGATGTACCCAGATAGACTCCCTGAATAGGGATCTGGATAAGGTCCTGCAGTGGGAAAGGCCAATCCCGTCGACTTCAGTGCAGCGAAGACAGAGTATACAACATTCACAAGAAAAGTTGATCATCGGTTCCACAGCTGATGATGAATGGTCAGGCCCTCGTATCTAAAGAAAGATTGAAATTGCTCGGTGTTACGGTCTGTGGGAATGTATCGTGGCATAAACACGTGTCGAATATCGCCAGATCCGCGTCAGGAAAACTGAGCTATCTTTTTAAAGCCAAGAAATATTTCACTCCAACTCAACTTGTTCTCCTGTTGAAATCCCTAATTAGACCCGCGCTTGAATGTTGGTCTCATATTTGGAGCTCGGCTCCTAAGCATAGCTTCAACCTATTTGAGAGCTGTTGGAAAGGGAACGCTTACAGAGTGTTCCGGTAACAACCTTAGTAGTTCTAGCGCCGGATAGGTGGCGCTTAGGTCAACAAGCAGGGCATATATAAACAGTGGCACCGATGACTTTCTCTCTCTCTCCTTTCGTCGCTGAACCTGTCGTCAACACAATTTAATTCAAGATTTAACTTAAGACTAAATGTTAACTTCTGTCTTACAAATATCATTCTTACAAATAAAGTCTCATTTCCAACAGGTTATGGGCCCAGTCTAACGCCGGAATAAATAGCGAGGTTGAAGCACGCGTCGACGGAACACGTGGCGACAATACGTGAAGACCCAAAAGTGACGCCAAGTAATCGGTACGATGCAGGACGGAATGAAGACAAATATTCCGTTGTTAAACGGCGGAAATTACATACCCTGGAAGACAAAACTTAGAGCAGTACTGGTTCGAGATGAGTTATGGGAAGTGGTGAGTGAGTCGGCACCCACGCCGAAAGACACCGAGTGGAAAAAGAAAAACAACAAAGCCATGGCATATATAACTCTGAGTGTCGAAGATAATCAGTTAGTGCACATCCAACATACGGAAGAAGCGTACAAAGCGTGGCAACCGCTAACAAAGAAGTATGAACGTCCAACGTATGGAAGCAGGCTATATTTGAGAAGGAAACTGTTCGGAATACAGTACAAAGGCGGACCAATGAGTGACCACGTGGATGCCATCATCACAGTGATTGCACTGCTCCGAGGATCAGGCAAGCCACTCGAGGATGAGGAAGTCGTAGCTATTCTACTGGTGAGTCTTCCGGAATCATACTCGGGACTAGTCACTGCGCTCGAGGGCCATGACGAGAAGGATCTCACAATCGAGTACGTAACAGGGAAGATTATGGACGAATACCAGAGAAGGACAGAATCTCAAGGCTCGAGCTCGGAGGTCCAGAAGTGGCTCTCAAATCAGCAGGTCCAGGTAAACATGACCTAAAGAAGGGACATCTCAACAAAGGTTCAAACTTCCAGACAGAAAGGAAGGACAAACAGGAAACTCGTACATGCTACTCGTACCATTGCCAGACGCCAGGACATCTGAAACAGGATTGCAAATGGTACAAAGCAATGAAGGAACAAGCCAGGGCAGGAATAGAAAAGTCAAAGACGGCGAGGGCTGACGCCAATCAGAAGCAGTTTCTCTTCCAAGCGAGAGATGACACGAGGATCCAAGACGGCGGACAAGATGGCGGACAAGATGGCTGGCTTGTGGACTCGGGAGCAACGAGCCACATGACAAATAACTCAACCTTTTTCGACGGCATCCAGGGTTTGAACAAACCCATTTATTTGGCGGATGGATCAAAGATAATGGCAACTGGGATAGGAGATGGCTACCTACCAAGCATCGTGAAAGAGTGTCAAGTCCAGAAAGTAAGGCTGACAGATGTCCTGTACATTCCCAAACTCGATGACAGTTTAATTTCAGTTCGGAGAATCATCGATAAAGGATACGAAGTAGTATTCAAAGACAACGGATGCCAGGTCCTTCAAGGAAAGGAAGTAGTAGCTGAAGCAGACAACGACGGCGGTTTGTACAGGCTGAAATTGGAAGGAGTAAAGGAGCAGGCACACATGACCAGAGAAGCAGCGTGCATCCACGATTGGCATCGGCGATTAGGACATCGTGATTTAGCAGCTAGCAGACAAATGGCTAGCTCTGGACAGATAACCCGAATACGCATCTCTCCCTGCAAGTGTGAATCAACCTGTGAGAGCTGCATCAGAGGAAAGCTGAGCCAGAAGTAATTCCCACAGGCACAGAGGAGAGAAAGGAAACCAGGGATGCTGATCCATTCGCATCGAAGAAGCAGAAGCATCGACAAAACACCGGTAGAACTGTTTACAGGTGAAAAGCCAGACCTATCGCACGTAAGAACCTTTGGCTCCAAGGTTTTTTCGTTCATCCCAAAAGAAAAACGAAGAAAGTGGGATGTCAAGGCACGAGAAGGAGTTCTGGTGGGGTACCATGGCAACACTACAGGATATCGAGTTCTGGACCCGTCAACGAACGAGACCTGGATTAGCAGATCAGTCAAGATCATCGAGAACTCAATTGAGCGAAAGAAGAGCTGCCATGAATAGAAGAAGAACAAGAAGCTACCAGAGCGATACGTCACATACGAGACGCCAGACAGTGAGGAACCAGAAGGAGAAACCGACTCTGGGGAGAAGGCCAAGTCTCAGATGGAGAGACAATAGACTTGAGAGGTCAAGAAGAGCAAAGGGAAGGCGATTCCGCAGACGAACAATTCCAAACATACCCATCAGTACAAAGAAGAGTTTCTCAACGAAGCAACAAAAATGTACCACCAACGAGGCTGAGGTACAAGGTGAGAGCCTACATCGTAAGAGAAACAAAGGATAGGAAAGATTTGTTACAGATGTCACCCAGAGAGCAGAACCCGTGGCGAGTGGCAGCCGAAGAAGAGATGAAGTCACTGAACGACCACCAAGTCTGGGAAATAGCAGATCTTCCTCCAAACAGAAAGGTAGTTTCGTGCAAGTGGGTTTTCAAGGGCAAGACCGATGGCAATGGAAAAATCTACACCCACAAAGCTCGCTTGGTCGGAATTTGAAGGCAGCGGCAATCCTTGGCAAACTGGGTTTCAGCTGTGGTTGTGCAGACAGGTGTCTGTACTTAAAGGAAGAAAAAGATGGAAGGATATCCTACATTCTACTCTACGTTGATGACTTGTTGGTGCCCGGAGCAACGCCTGAGGTGACAAGAGCAGTTAGCAAGCAGCTGAGCAGACATTTCCAGATCAAGGACTTGCGAAACGTTAGCCATTACCTGGGGATTCAAATTGAGCGAGACAACGACGGTTCATATTTGCTGAATCAAAGGGCAAAAATCGTCAAATTGGTGGAAGAGAACGGCTTGCTGGACGCGAAGCCGGTTACCACACCGATGGAGACCGGATTCCTTGCAGCTCCCAGAGAAGATGGCGTAGAGCTGGAGAACAACAAATTGTATAGGAAAGTGATCGGGTCGCTCCTATACAAAGCCACTGTGTCGAGACCAGACTTCGCTGTTGTAGTCGGGTTGCTGTGTCGAAGAGTGGAACACCCAACCCAAGCTGACTGGAGCGGAGCCAAGCGGGTGATGCGCTACCTGAAAACTACCGCGGACTCAGTGTTGAGACTACCTTCAGCGAAGGACCCCAGTCTCACTTTCTGCGTGAACGCGGACTGGGCAGGCGACAAGGCGGACAGGAAGTCAACAAGCGGATACGTTTTCCTGTTTGGTAAAGCAGTGATCGCTTGGTGTAGTTGTAAGCAGACCCCGGTAGCAATGTCCTCCACAGAGGCAGAGTACATTGCCGCGTCGTTCGCGAGCAGAGAGCTGCTATGGTTGAGGCAGATGTTCAAGGATATGAAAATTCCATTGAAGGAACCAATAACCATGTACGAAGACAACCAAGGTTGTATTAGACTAATCTCAGGTTCGGGATCAGCCAGGACCAAACATATTGACGTTTGCTATCACCAGATGCGGGACCTTTTGGGGAAAGCGATAATAAATGTTTGTTATTGCCCATCCGAACAAATGTTGGCAGATATCCTAACGAAGCCGTTGGCCAGGGACCGGTTCGAGGAACTTGCAGAAAGACTGGGACTGCATAGGCCGGAACATTCTGAAGCGAGAAGGAGTGTTGGAAAGGCAACGCTTACAGAGTGTTCCGGTAACAACCTTAGTAGTTCTAGCGCCGGATAGGTGGCGCTTAGGTCAACAAGCAGGGCATATATAAACAGTGGCACCGATGACTTTCTCTCTCTCTCCTTTCGACGCTGAACCTGTCGTCAACACAATTTAATTCAAGATTTAACTTAAGACTAAATGTTAACTTCTGTTTTACAAATATCATTCTTACAAATAAAGTCTCATTTCCAACAAGAGCATATAAAGACGAGCGCTCGACCTGATCGGGGGCACGGCGCTGATGTCGAGATTACAGTCGCGGTGACATCGAAGGCAGATATTATCACAGGTACTGTTCTTCGGAGATTCGTGGTATTGCTCCGATGGAGTATAGGTAGTTAGGAATTATTCGGTTTATATGCACTCCACAAGACAATCCGTGGGATCGCACGAATTTACCGGTCATCTCCCGACGGCGCGAACATGCCTGCATCAGAACTCGTTCCGTTATAGTGCGGGGACGCTGTGGAACTCCCTTCCCACGCGAGTGTTCCCGGAGCGTTACAACCTGCAACTGTTAAAAAAGAACTACAACAGTTATTTGGTGGCATCTCGGGGCGCCCACTCGGCGCTATAGGTTCGCCTGTCCCGAGAGAAGTCTAATAAAAAATAAAAAAAATAAAAATAGGTCGAGGATATGTTTAGGAGCCGAGATGCAAACATGAGAGCAATATTCGAGCGCGGGTCTAATTTGGGATTTATACAGGAGAAAATGTTGGGCTCGGAAAAAGTTATGTGGGCTTTCCACTATTGATTACTTTACATATATTCAGTTCTGAACTTTTCTGCGCCAATTTTATTTCAAGACCCACTCAAGGTGATAACGCCGTCTAAGCTATAAATACATATAACTGTTCACGATATTGCAGAGACGTGAAATGGATTTAGCGGCTCCTCGATAGTATAGTAGTTAGTATACCCGCCTGTCACGCGGGAGACCGAGGTTCGATTCCCCGTCGAGGAGCCTCGGGACTTGCTAAATAAGGCCAAGACCGGTTCCCGGTTGTAGTGCCGATGATGATGATGAAATGCATTTAACATCACTGGTTAGAAGCACGGTATTTGAGTTCGGCATAAATTTAAGCAGATTCATCTCAATCGGAATGAATTCTACCTCTTGTTCGAGAAGAATCCGAACTGGAATTGAAAAATGGGTCGTCATATACAGTGATATCCATAGACAATCATCTGGACGAGTTGGTGGTTTTTTGTTGATAAATACTAATATCTGTGTGAAGCTACAAAAGAGAAAGCATGCCACTAAACGAAATAAAAAATTAATGAATTTGTTGAAGAAAAAATTTTTGTATATATTGTGACGCATATGACAATCAGTACTAGAATATTCGAGAAAGTCCGAAACAAAGTACTATAATATACTAGAAAGTACTGGGAAACTGGAGACTATGAACGGTAGAACATTCAAGGCTATGGAACGGACGGAAACGAAACGCTGAATCAGAATGAGGAAACGGTATAAATACGTCGCATACAGATCATGGAGATGAGTAAGAAATAGAAAGTGAAGCAAGCGATAAGTAAGAAGTAAGAAGTAAAAAGTAAGAAGTAAGAAGTAAGCAGCAAAAGACGCGATAAGTACGGAAGCGATAAGTCAAGATATCGTTAAGTGTACGATAAAAGTAACGGTTGTTATTAACGGAATAATAAAGTGTTACATTAATTCAAAATCAATTTAACGGCTCTTATTTAGTAAAAATAATTAATCCAGCGAACCCTAAGCTCGCTACAATATCAATGTAAAACCAAAACTTCTTTCTTGTCAACCCAACACTGATTTGAACCAATACTGAATAATACGAGTATTTCGGATATGCAAAAAAAAACAAAGAGTCACAAAATCAAATCAGTATAACCAAGGAGAAAACATAAATAAATAAAAACCGGGCCCTGTCGGCAAATTACAATAAAACGGTGTCACTGCAGTAGCAGCCCCAACCCGTATAGCCCATACATTAAAGAAAAAGAGAAAATGATATATTTAATAGTTTACAAGTACCAACCATATAAACTAAGCCTGAATGAAGTAGTATTACTACCACAGTAAAAATTAAATATAATTTTCGGATAGACAGGGACATTTCTTCTACCTTGTTTTCAATTATCCAGCTAAACAGACGAAAGGAACCTGCATCCTTTTTTTTTTTTGCAATTTTCCTGTCTTTTTCCTCTGTTTTTATATCTTCTCTTTTTTCGTTTCAGCTTTTCTAGTTCATTATTTAATTGATTTAAATTTCCTTTATTGGTAGTCGTCTGTTTGTTGTTTTGAAAATATTCAAAAATCTTATATTTTAAATAAGCTTACATACAACAATGGAATGTCTCCACTTTTCGGTGAGGTATGTCGTTAGATCGCCTGTAAACCCAAAGCGAAATATTTAACTGACACAAATAAATAATATGCACGTTTATATTTTACCTTTTAGGGTAAAACTCGCTCAACCCAGCAAGCGATTAATTGTGATATTTATCTACACAATAAATTACAAAAACCAATTTTATTCGATACACACATCGTAGGAATAAAAAATCTCTAATTGCCCAACGTTGGATTGGCATCACCGAATTGTCATTGTTATACGAATTTTATTGGTCAAATTAGGGGTAGCAACCGTCGCTTCGAGAAAAATCTCACTTTACTTGAAACAGTCAGTCGGCTTAGTTGGCTATAAATTAATAGGTTTTTGCGTAAAATAAAGTATAAAGCAAATATTTGAATATGGAAGGGCAAGTTCCGGTGAATAATAATTTAAAAGAACAAAGTGCAGGCATACCTGTGAGTAATTAATGAGTTGAATAGAAATTATTAGGCAACAATTTCAAATATGTGTTAATGGCGTTCGAAGTTTCTTTTACTAGTGGGGGAGAATCATTGCACGTGGCTGATATGCTTTTTCATAAACTAATTTCAATTATATGCTCGGTGTTGGTTTACTTCTGAATTATTTCAAAACGTTTATTTTAATCGGTTAAAATATATTAAAGAGTTATGTTTAAAAAATTTACCCTAACACTTGTATGCACATCTGTTGTTCTTAATAAATCTGTTACTCTCTGTTGCAGGATGTCTCAACTTTGACACCTCTTTCGCCGGAGGTGATTTCACGGCAAGCTACCATCAACATTGGAACAATTGGCCATGTAGCCCATGGTAAATCTACAGTTGTCAAGGCTCTATCTGGAGTTCAAACAGTTCGATTCCGAAACGAGTTGGAGAGGAATATCACCATTAAACTTGGTACGTACCAAAGAGCAATAGTGTATGTTATTTTTGTTATTAAGCGTCGCTAATGATTTCGAATGATTGTCTTAATTATTATTTATTTCAATGTGATAAAACAGTTATTCAGTGCAGTGCGAAAATATTGTTCAATTGTTTGGCATAAATAATGAGGTTAGAGATTCCGCGTTTATTCGTTCTCCAAGCTGTCAGAATTCTTCCATCAAACGCTTTTTTTTTTTTTTTTTTCTTCTTTAAATGCTTGCTTCAAATTATTTAGAAATTGTCTTCATTTAAAGAAGAGGGTTTCCAGGAATTTGCAACATATTGCTGCTAGTTTCGAATTCGGTGTTGAAGACTCACCGTTTGCTGATCTCTAAACTGACTCCCAATGCTTCCACGAACATTAATATTATTTTTCTCTCGTACTTTGGGAGAACCTGAAAATTTTCGGCTTCTGAAGAAGTTGGTTCCAGGATGTTGTAACGAGTTACTGCTCGTTTTAAATTCAGTGTTGAAGACTGCGTTTTTGTTCTCTGAACTGGCTTCAAGTTCTTCCACGAACGTTGATATTATTTTTGTCGCGTGCTTTGGGATAATTCTTGAAAATTTTCGGCTTCTGAAGAAGTTGGTTCCAGGATATTGTAACGAGTTACTGCTCGTTTTAAATTCGGTGTTGAAGACTCTGCGTTTTTGTTCTCGGAATTCTTCCACGAACGTTATTATTTTTCTCGCGTGTTTTGGGACAATTGCTGAAAATTTTCGACTTGTTTAGAAGTTGGTTTCCAGGATATTGTAACGAGTTACTGCTATTTTCAAATTCGGTGTTGAAGACTCTGCGTTTTTGTTCTCCGAACTGGCTTCAAGTTCTTCCACGAAGGTTGATATTATTTTTGTCGCGTGCTTTGGGACAATTGTTGAAGATGTTCGGCTTCTGAAGAAGTTGGTTCCAGGATGTTGTAACGAGTTACTGCTAGTTTTAAATTCGGTGTTGAAGACTCAGCGTTTTTGTTCTCTGAACTGGCTTCAAGTTCTTCCACGAACGTTGGTATTATTTTTGTCGCGTGCTTTGGGATAATTCTTAAAAATTTTCGGCTTCTGAAGAAGTTGGTTCCAGGATATTGTAACGAGTTACTGCTCGTTTTAAATTCGGTGTTGAAGACTCTGCGTTTTTGTTCTCTGAACTGGCTTCAAGTTCTTCCACGAACGTTGATATTATTTTTGTCGCGTGCTTTGGGATAATTCTTGAAAATGTTCGGCTTCTGAAGAAGTTGGTTCCAGGATGTTGTAACGAGTTACTGCTAGTTTTAAATTCGGTGTTGAAGACTCAGCGTTTTTGTTCTCTGAACTGGCTTCAAGTTCTTCCACGAACGTTGATATTATTTTTGTCGCGTGCTTTGGGATAATTCTTGAAAATGTTCGGCTTCTGAAGAAGTTGGTTCCAGGATGTTGTAACGAGTTACTGCCAGTTTTACATTCGGTGTTGAAGACTCAGCGTTTTTGTTCTCTGAACTGGCTCGAAATTCTTCCACGAACGTTGATATTATTTTTCTCGCGTGCTTTGGGACAATTGCTGAAAATTTTCGGCTTCCGAAGAAGTTGGTTCCAGGATGTTGTAACGAGTTACTGCTAGTTTCAAATTCGGTGTTGAAGACTCAGCGTTTTTGTTCTCTGAGCTGGCTCGAAATTCTTCCACGAACGTTATTATTTTTCTCGCGTGTTTTGGGAAAATTGCTGAAAATTTTCGACTTGTTTAGAAGTTGGTTTCCAGGATATTGTAACGAGTTACTGCTATTTTCAAATTCGGTGTTGAAGACTGCGTTTTTGTTCTCCGAACTGGCTTCACGTTCTTCCACGAACGTTGATATTATTTTTGTCGCGTGCTTTGGGATAATTCTTGAAAATGTTCGGCTTCTGAAGAAGTTGGTTCCAGGATATTGTAACGAGTTACTGCTCGTTTTAAATTCGGTGTTGAAGACTCTGCGTTTTTGTTCTCTGAACTGGCTTCAAGTTCTTCCACGAACGTTGATATTATTTTTGTCGCGTGCTTTGGGATAATTCTTGAAAATGTTCGGCTTCTGAAGAAGTTGGTTCCAGGATGTTGTAACGAGTTACTGCTAGTTTTAAATTCGGTGTTGAAGACTCAGCGTTTTTGTTCTCTGAACTGGCTTCAAGTTCTTCCACGAACGTTGATATTATTTTTGTCGCGTGCTTTGGGATAATTCTTGAAAATGTTCGGCTTCTGAAGAAGTTGGTTCCAGGATGTTGTAACGAGTTACTGCTAGTTTTAAATTCGGTGTTGAAGACTCTGCGTTTTTGTTCTCCGAACTGGCTTCAAGTTCTTCCACGAAGGTTGATATTATTTTTGTCGCGTGCTTTGGGACAATTGTTGAAGATGTTCGGCTTCTGAAGAAGTTGGTTCCAGGATGTTGTAACGAGTTACTGCTAGTTTTAAATTCGGTGTTGAAGACTCAGCGTTTTTGTTCTCTGAACTGGCTTCAAGTTCTTCCACGAACGTTGGTATTATTTTTGTCGCGTGCTTTGGGATAATTCTTAAAAATTTTCGGCTTCTGAAGAAGTTGGTTCCAGGATATTGTAACGAGTTACTGCTCGTTTTAAATTCGGTGTTGAAGACTCTGCGTTTTTGTTCTCTGAACTGGCTTCAAGTTCTTCCACGAACGTTGATATTATTTTTGTCGCGTGCTTTGGGATAATTCTTGAAAATGTTCGGCTTCTGAAGAAGTTGGTTCCAGGATGTTGTAACGAGTTACTGCTAGTTTTAAATTCGGTGTTGAAGACTCAGCGTTTTTGTTCTCTGAACTGGCTTCAAGTTCTTCCACGAACGTTGATATTATTTTTGTCGCGTGCTTTGGGATAATTCTTGAAAATGTTCGGCTTCTGAAGAAGTTGGTTCCAGGATGTTGTAACGAGTTACTGCTAGTTTTAAATTCGGTGTTGAAGACTCAGCGTTTTTGTTCTCTGAACTGGCTTCAAGTTCTTCCACGAACGTTGATATTATTTTTGTCGCGTGCTTTGGGATAATTCTTGAAAATGTTCGGCTTCTGAAGAAGTTGGTTCCAGGATGTTGTAACGAGTTACTGCCAGTTTTACATTCGGTGTTGAAGACTCAGCGTTTTTGTTCTCTGAACTGGCTCGAAATTCTTCCACGAACGTTGATATTATTTTTCTCGCGTGCTTTGGGACAATTGCTGAAAATTTTCGGCTTCCGAAGAAGTTGGTTCCAGGATGTTGTAACGAGTTACTGCTAGTTTCAAATTCGGTGTTGAAGACTCAGCGTTTTTGTTCTCTGAGCTGGCTCGAAATTCTTCCACGAACGTTATTATTTTTCTCGCGTGTTTTGGGAAAATTGCTGAAAATTTTCGACTTGTTTAGAAGTTGGTTTCCAGGATATTGTAACGAGTTACTGCTATTTTCAAATTCGGTGTTGAAGACTGCGTTTTTGTTCTCCGAACTGGCTTCACGTTCTTCCACGAACGTTGATATTATTTTTGTCGCGTGCTTTGGGATAATTCTTGAAAATGTTCGGCTTCTGAAGAAGTTGGTTCCAGGATATTGTAACGAGTTACTGCTAGTTTTAAATTCGGTGTTGAAGACTCAGCGTTTTTGTTCTCCGAACTGGCTTCAAGTTCTTCCACGAACGTTGGTATTATTTTTGTCGCGTGCTTTGGGACAATTGTTGAAAATCTTCAGCTTCCGAAGAAGTTGGTTCCAGGATATTGTAACGAGTTACTGCTAGTTTCAAATTCGGTGTTGAAGACTCGGCGTTTTCTGATCTCTAAACTGACTTCCAATGCTTCCACGAACATTAATATTATTTTTCTCCCGTGCTTTGGGAGAACTTGAAAATGTTCGGCTTCTGAAGAAGTTGGTTCCAGGATATTGTAACGAGTTACTGCTAGTTTTAAATTCGGTGTTGAAGACTCAGCGTTTTTGTTCTCTGAACTGGCTCCAAATTCTTCCACGAACGTTGATATTATTTTTCTCGCGTGCTTTGGGACAATTCTTGGAAATTTTCGGCTTGTGAAGAAGTTGGCTTCGAATGCTTTGACCTCAAAATAAGTATTTGCGCAGTTGCTGGCATTTGAATCGGCTTATTATGAAGTAAAGTGGCAATTGTATCATGAGTAGTGGTATAATTCTAATATTCTCACAGACGCGTGATTCCGATATCGACTCCTTGTATACTTTTCAATGTACTATACATCTCTGTACATTGAGGTTATACCTACTGTGTACTGTCCCGTGTATGTTTTTCTATCTAGTCTTCAACTCTAGTTTTTAAACTTAGGCAAAACAAGAATATTGTGCTAATGGATAACTTATTACAATTCTACTCTATATAATAAGGCGTTAGAAGTGGCTAATTTGTCGTGAAAAGCGACTGAAGACGGAGTGTCGGCGTTCCACAAACATCGAAGTCGATAAACCCTTTGGTAGGGTCCCAAAGCCCAGCCGCCTGGTGACATACCACCCCATTAAGCTATAGCCCTCGTGAAATGGTTGAGAGAAATCCTTGAGCATCTTTCGGAGCTTGGCTGAAGGACCCGGTCGAAAAAAAAATAATATCTCAGGGCGCCGACTCAGCACTATAGGTTCGCCTTTCCTGGGAGAAGTGAGTTTAACACTAAACCTACCGACGTATTATATATACTTATTTCTACCGATGGCGGTCAAATGACCGCTTTTGAAATAAACATTATAGTCTTTTCCAGTTGACTGTAATTAATACAGAATTTAGCATAAACAATAAACACAAAATAATTATCATATAATAATTATAAAACATTTATTTTTCGGGCTCTCAAAAGCGGTCATTTGACCGCTCTGGTAGGTTTAGTGTTAAAAAAGCTCTGGTTGTCCGACACTCCTGTAGGCTTCTGCACTACTTGCGTCATCAGTTATCCGTGATATGTACATTTTTATTTTGACGGATTCGAACTTATGAGGCCCGGGTTATGAAAATAAAATTGGAAATATCTGATTAAGAGTGGCTGTTGTTGGCCAACCCAATTTGTTGTGTAGCCATGGCACATTGCTTGGTTTATATTTTGAAAACTGTATCAGGTGTCTAGCTTCGTCTATAGTTAGTTGTGATTTGTTTGCATTTCCCCACGCAGCCAGGATTGTGTATTGTGTTTCGTTGCGCTGATTTTTTCTCCTGAACGTATTATCTCACGCCACGGCTAGCAGGTATCTACCAATTTTCTTTTCTAATCACTGTATCTGCACTATGCTTTCCTCACTTTTATGTTGTGGTATTATAGTGGGACTGGCGCAAGACTAATAACCTTGCCCCGAAAAATGAATTATTATGGAAAATTTAACAATCCTCAGACTTGTTAAATAAGGCCAAGACCGGATCCCGGTTGTAGTGCCGATGATGATGATGTTTTTTCAGGTTTCTGTGGTAAAAAAAAAAAACAATTTTCTAGGGAAATTACTATTTTTTTATTCAAAATATTGGCTATCGGCTTCTACACCTTTCGCCCATCTTTCAGGTAATTTATGAATAGCATGCCGGAAAAATTGCTTGTCTTTCGCGGCAAACTATTCGTCGAGCCATTTTCCAACTTCCTCGAAATCGCTGAAGTGCTGCTCTGCAAGTGCGTGCCCCATTGATGCGAAGAGGTGATAGTCGGATGGCGCCAAGTCTGGGAGTACACCGGGTGCAGAAGTGTGTCCCAACCAAGCGATTCCAAGGTGTCGTTCACTAGTCTTGCTATGTGAGACGCCACGTTCTCGTGTAACAAACTCACTTTACCATGTCTTCTATTCCGGCCGTCTTTCGATAAATCATCATCATTATCATCGGCACTACAACCGGGATCCGGTCTTGGCTTTATTTAACAAGTCTGAGGCTTGTTAAATTTTCCAAAATAATTTGTTTTTCCGGGCAAGGTTATTAGCCTTGCGCCATCTTTCTATTAATCATCATCGCCGGCACTACTGCCGGGATCCGGTCTTGGCTTTATTTAATAAGTCTGAGGCCTGTTAAATTTTCCATAATACTTTATTTTTACGGGCAACGTTATTAGCCTTGCTCTTTCGATTAATGCGTAGATTAAATTAAGCATTTGTTGACGATAGCGTTGTGTATTAACTGTTTCGCCCGGCTTCAAGAGTTCATAATACACAATACCGCTCTAGTCCCACCAGACAAAGACCATGGTCTAGCCGAAGCGATTTGGCCTTGGTGTTGAAGGACCGGCTTCGGCAGGTAAAAGCCGCGATTTTTTCCGCTACGGGTTTTCAAAATAAATCCATTTGTCGTCACCCGTCACAATTCGATGCAAAAATGATTCCCTTTCGTGGCGTTGAAGCAGTATTTCATAAGTGACTTCGCGATTTTCCATTTGACGTTCATTCAAATCGTGTGGGACCCATTTACCGAGTTTATTGATCTTCCCCATTGTTCGTAAACGTGTGGTGATTGTTTCTTGTGACACATGTAATCATCATCATCATCGGCACTACAACCGGGATCCGGTCTTGGCCTTATTTAACAATAACACGTAATGCTTCTGCTAATTGCCGTTGAGTTCGAGTTGGGCCATCATCCAAAAACTCCTGCAATTGCTCGTCTACACATTTTTGTGATCCACCAGAGCGCTCACTGTCCTTCACATTGAAATCACCAGTTTTAAGTTGTCGAAACCATGTCTTACGTGTTCTAATTGATGGAGCGTGTTCACCATATGTTTCGACCAGCAAACGATAACTTTCAACAGCCGTTTTCTTTTGATTAATTATGAAAAGCAATGCCTGCGGCAAATGTTTTTTTCCAGGCACAAAACTCTACATGATTATTGAACGCTAAAACAAAGACGCTAGTTTTTGGCCGACTCAGCTTGTGTGTATTTATAGTTAAACCTCAGACGAACAAAATGACGTATGTGTAAGATTAATACGCTGGGTACTTTTCGCTGGCGCCATCTCTTAGTTAAACCGGAGAAAACATATGCATGCACCTAGTATTGATCTTTCCCCATTGTTCGTTACGTCTGCTGATTATTTCTTGTGACACGTAATGCTTCTGCTAATTGCCGTTGAGTTTGAGTTGGGTCATCATCCAATAACTCCTGCAATTGCTCGGACGTTCTTAACCGTCTTGGGAATGGGGAAATCCCTGACACTAGCAGTCGTATCGGGATTTGGCATTGCCCCTTTTTCGGAACAAACTTGTCCCAGATATACTACTTCCTTTTGTAGGAACTTGCATTTCTCCGGTTGCAGCTTGAGGTTGTGGTATCCCATTTGGTCGAATACTTTCCGGAGTTTGTCATGGTGTTCTAGCATTTTTCCATATATCACAACCTCGTCCAGATAAACAAAGCATTCGATACCTTGCAACCCGGTTAGGACATGGTTCATGGGTCTCTGAAACGTAGGCTGTGCTCCCTTCAGACCAAATGGCATACGTTTGAACTCATAATGCCCGTAATTTGTGCTGAGCGTGGTCTTATTTCGATCCTTCAGGTCCACTAATACTTGGTGGTAATCGCTGGCTAAATCGAGCGTGGAAAAATAGCGTGAGTGATCGAGCTGGTCCAAAACGTCCTCTATTCGGGGGAGAGGGTACGCATCACCAATGGTTTTGTCGTTCAGTTTCCTGAAGTCGCCAACAACTCTCCATCGGGGCCCGCTTCCTTAGGAACTACCAAGAGTGGAGAGTTGCACGGACTTTTGCTTGGTTGAATGATATCATTCTCCAGCATATCCCGTACTTGCTCGTTGATCACCTCTTTCTTGCACTCAGGCAGACGGAACATTCGTTGATTTATCGGTGCTTGATCCTCTTCACCGGTATCTCATGCGTTATGGCACTGGTATATGTCAGGAGGTCACCTTTGAGGTGTAAAATGTTGTTAAACTCCTCACATATTTCCACTATGGGTTGACACTCTTGACGACTTAGGTTTTCCCTAAGTGGAGTTCCTCGTGCAATTGTGTCAACCTTGGATCTTTTGGTGATTCCTCCTCCGGCAGTAGATGTCGAATATACTGGAGGCGTTCCCCCTCCGAAGGTTTTTTATCCAAATTAATTCCCGTTGAATGGTTGTCCTCATTTTCCAGCGGAAAGATGAAAATTCCTTAATTGGATGTAATTCCACCTTAATCCGGTCTATGGTTTGGAGATAACTTGCGATATTGTGTACCTCTACTTGGGCACTCGTCGCCTTCCCTACAATATAATTGGATATGAAAATCCCTGATTGTACTGCTTTAAGTACTAGCATTGCCTCTTCCCGGATTTCCATGGGGGTCCAAGCATTGTTCGTGAACGTGCTGGTATTATCGCCGGTCTGTTCAGAAAAATGTCTACCTCCGAAGGGTTTGGCAATGAGTTCCATCAATGCTTCTTCTTTAGCTTTCTTCGGCTTGTGAGATATCATCATGGGGTTGGGGTACTTGGAGTCTGACAAGTTTTCGCAGCCTTTCCCTTGTTTGGTATCCGGTATAGTACCGACCGCGGTCTGGACCTCTGTGGATGCCCTTGGTACGGGTACCTGACTGGCTGCCTTATGTCCTGACATCCGCTTCCTGTCGTTTGTAAGTTCAATGGAAAAGCTTACCGGATTTAATTTTGTTTGGGAGAATTCCAAACAGTTTTTCGGTCCATTAACTTTACAATTCCTAGACAGGAAGTCGTTCCCTAACAACCCATCTACTGATAATTCCGGTAGGGAGTCTATCACCTGAACACTACAGGAGATTTGTTAGGGTAATTTGAATATCCACTTACAATAGCCCCTAGACTTGCCCTTGCTAAAAAGCGTTTGGAGGGTAGTTGCTTTTTCTGTGTCCAATGTGGTTCCATATTGGAGTACCTTCAGCTTAATAGGGCTGATCTTCGCACCTGTGTCCACTATTAGACGTGTAGTGCTTCTACAACCGATGTCTAATGGGAGCTCGACAATCGGACCTTTCGTTGCTGGGAGTTGAGGGCAGGTTTCATTAATTGGTGACTTGAAATCGGTCGGGTTGTGGGATTCCGACCCGACTTCTCCCATTTTGCTCTTTGTCGACACACTTGCCGTGTGGTTGTGTCGCCTGCAAAATGTGCACCATTGACCGTTCCTCTGTCGCCGATGTCCCTGCTTTGGAGTCTCTGACGAGTCCGTGGTGGTTGGGTTCGACTCGGGTCGACGGCGTTGTGCTTGGTGCTGACGTTGCGGGAGTTTTCGAGCCTCGGATTGTTCAGTACTGCTCGAACTAGTACTGCCCTTGGCTCGTGTCTGTTGACCGCCTTTGTCGCGTGGTTGCCTATGGTTCTTCGATTTTTTGTTTTGTTTGGACTGTCTGCCATTTAGTGTTGACCGTGCAGGTCGGTGAGGTGTGGTCGCGGAGTACAGGCTTAACCACATTATTGGCTGTATCTGCTGGTGGCGTTTGGGATTTTATCCACATTGCCTTGTATGACACTCGTCCCACGTGTGACCCTTTCGGCCACAAAACTCACAACAACATCGAATGCTTATACACTTTACGATTCAATGCTGTTGCTTGTTTCCAAGTAGTTGGTATATCTTGCCCAGGTCGGTGGGGTGTGATGGTGGAGTAAAGGATCACGCTTGGCGGTTTTGTAAGTGCGATTTAATTCACGCTGTGAAATGCGCCCGGAAACCTAGAGCTAGTATAAAATACTTTTAAATAGCTTGGTGACAGGACAATCGGGGAACCTCTGGCGCAAGACTAATGACCTTGCCCAGAAAAAAACAAATCATTATGGAAAATTCAACAAGCCTCAGGGCTTGCTAAATAAGGCCAAGACCGGTTCCCGGTTGTAGTGCCGATGATGATGATGATGATGACAGGACAATAATTACCTGTTTGTTCTTACTGCCTCCTGAATGCGGATGAAAAATGAATCTTTCCACATATCTGGAAAAAGTTTGGTTTTGCTAAAGCTGAAAGAAGATATTGAGTGGCGGGTCTGAGTGCTTTTAAGACCGATTACACCTGACAAGGCGCCTCAAGATGCCACCAAATAACTGTTGCAGCTCTTTTTGAACAGTTCAAGCTGTAACACTCCGAAAACACACGCGCGGGGAGGGAGTTCCAGCTTTCCCACTCTGTAACGGAACGAGTTCTGATGCAGGGATGTTCGCGCCGTCGGGAGATGAACCGCAAACTGGTGCGATCCGGCGGAACAATGCCACAAATCTCCGTAGAATAGTACCCGTGGTAATATCTGTAAAACGGACATAGGTCGGCTATGTGATAGCGATGTGATGGCGACTGTAGTCCCGACGTCAGCGCCGTGCCCCCGATCGGGCGGATCGCTCGTCTCTGTATGCTCTCAAGTAGGATGGGGTTATGCTTAGGAGCAGAGCTCCAAACATGAGAGCAATATTCGTGGCGGGTCTAATTTGGGATTTATACGGGGAAAGAAGTTGAGCCGGAGTAAAATATTTCTTGGCTCTAAGAAGATAGCTCAGTTTTCCTGAAGCGGATCTGGCGATATTTGACACGTGTTTATGCGACGATATATTCCCACAGACCCTGACGCCGAGCAACTTCAAGCCTTCCCCAGATTGGAGGGCCCGGCCATTTATCATTAGCTGTGGAACCGACGATCCAGTTTTCTTTGTGAATATGTCTTCGTTGCATTGAACTTGACGAGATTGGCCTTTTCTCACTCAAGGACCACCTTATCCAGATCCCTATTCAGCGAGATTGCGACTCCGATCATCTTCTAGTGATGGGCAAAATCAGGAGTCGCCTCGCAGCAATCCCACATGGGCAGTCACGGGAGACAAGCAAAAAGTTCGACACTGATAAACTGAAAGACCTACGCAAAAGGGCTGAATATCAAGACGAGCTAACAAATAGATTTAGCATTCTAGAGAATGTGAGCAGTGAGGAAGAGGAAGCTAATAGTGTGAACACTAAATGGACATCGATCAGAGACACAATCAAACTAACAGCCCAAAAGGTATTAGGATTTAAGAAAACAATTAAGTCCAAACCTTGGTTGGACGATGAGTGTAGGGCGAAGATCGAAGAACGTAAACGCCTCAGAGTGATCCACTTAGAAAGATATGATGAAGTCAACGCAGAAAGATACGCGACAATTCGGAGAGAGACAATGAGGCTCTTCAAACGCAAAAAACGCGAATGGGAGAAGACTAGGATCGAAAAAATCCTAGAAAATTCTAGGGCAAAGAACATCAGGGGTATGTATGTCGGCATAAATTCAATTAGAAATGGCTACCGAGGAAGAGCCAAAATAATTCGAGACGCAAACGGCTGTCTGGTCACAGAAACAAACAATGTCGTGACAAGATGGAAGCAGTACTTTGAAAACCTGCTCAATGTACGCACCCATCAACCACAGATAAATGTACCAAGCGTACATACAGCTGAGCCTCAGATCCCGGAGCCGTCTCTCAACGAAGTTGTAGACGCAATAAATCGATTGAAAATCAACAAGGCTCCCGGAGTCGACTGCATACCGGCAGAGCTTGTGAAGCATGGAGGAGAGGCAACCGCTCGAAAGATCCACCAGCTCATCCAAACAATATGGGATAAGGAAGTCACTCCGGAAGAATGGAAAACCTCAATAGTCATCCCCATTTTCAAAAAAGGCGACAGATCTGACTGTGAAAACTACAGAGGAATATCATTGCTCCCAACCGCATACAAAATATTAACAAATGTCATTCTGGCGAGAATCACACCTTACGCAGAAGAGATACTGGGAGACTACCAATGTGGATTCCGTAGGAACCGGTCAACAAGCGACCAAATGTTCACAATAAGACAACTGCTGGAAAAGAAGTGGGAATACGGAGAGACGGTTCACCAACTGTTCGTTGACTTCAAAAAAGCCTACGACTCAGTCGCAAGGCAGAGACTCTACCATATTCTAGTTGAGCTGGGAGTCCCAAAAAAATTCGCCGCGCTCATTCAAATTTGCATGAACGAAAACAAAGGACGAGTTAGAATAGAAAACCACCTCTCAGAACCATTTGAAATCCGGGACGGACTAAAGCAGGGAGATGGTCTATCACCGTGTCTCTTTAACCTTGTGCTCGAGTATGTCATAAGAAAGGTACAAGACGACAACATGGCCGGATCATCCCTGAACGGGGTCACACAAGTGCTCGCATATGCGGATGACATCGCCGTTCTGGGCGGTAATCTAGAGACTGTTAGTAAAAACTGTGAAATCATCATGCAAGCGGCAGAAGAGGTGGGCCTAGAAATAAATGAAGACAAAACAAAATACATGATTACGGCGAGAGCAGGTGGGTCTCAGAGAACACATATAAACGTCAGAGGTAAGATCTTTGAAAAAGTTAAAGAATTTAAATATCTGGGAACGATACTGACGGCCAGTAACGAAATGTCGAAGGAAATTAACAAGAGACTGCATTCCGGCAACGCGAGTTGGCACGCAGTCAGTAAACTGCTGAAATCCAGACTGCTATCACGTAACATAAAGCTCCGTGTCTATAGAACCATAATCATGCCAATTGTTCTATATGGATGCGAAACATGGGCTCTCACAAAACGGGAAGAAAACAAATTCCGCGTATTCGAGAATAAAATTTTGAGGGGTATCTTTGGAGGTAAATATGACGAGGAGGCAGGACAATGGAGGAGACTCCATAACCACGAATTGGAAGAACTATATCGCAAACCTACAATAGTGAGAGTAATCAAGTCGCGAAGATTAAGATGGGCCGGACACGTGGCGCGAATGGGGAACGATAGGACCGTGCATAGAATTCTTGACGGTAGACCAACGGGAAAGAGACCGGTAGGACGGCCGCGACGGAGATGGGAGGACAATGTTAGGTTTGACCTTGAGGAGATCGGATCGAATGGTGAAGCGTGGAAGGAGAGTGCCCAGGACAGGGAAGGATGGCGAAGCCGAGTCGGTGAGGTCATGAACTTCCGGGTTCCTACAGGCCAATAAATAATAATAATAATAATATTCAGCGAGTCGATCTCGCTACATCTCAGTTGGTGCGACGTTGATGTTGCGATTGTTGTATATTATCTCTTCGTCGCATTGAAGTCGACGAGATTGGTCTTTCCCCACTGCAGGACAGTATCCAGATCCCTATTTAGAGAGTCTACCTGGCTACATCCCAACTGGTGCGATGTTGATGTAGTAAATGTAGTATATTGTGTCTTCATTGCATTGAACTCGACGAGACTGGCCCTTCCCCACCGCATGACCTTATCCAGATTCTTACTCAGAGTCTATCTGGCTACATCTCTGCTGGTGCGACTTGATGTTGTAAATGTTATATATTATGTCTTCTTTGCATTGAAGTCGACGAGATTGGCCTTTCCCCACTGCAGGACACTCTCCAGATCCCTATTCAGGGAGTCCACCTGACTACATCTCAGCTGGTGTGGCGTCGATGCAATAATCGGCCGATCACTCGAAAAAGACAAAACAAACGTGCTATCATCCCCAAAACTGAATACTTTGTTATCCGTTGTCTCCAACAAATCATTTATGTGAAGCAAAGAGAAGGTTGGACTCAAAATAGAACCTGAGGCATCCCGGAATTGACAGGATACAGATCCGAACACTTGCCGTCCACAACCACCCGGATCGATCAATTTTCGGGGAAGCTCTTCGTCGAGTCGCAAGGCTGCTGGGAAAGTCCATATGAACGAAGTTTGCTCAGCAATACCCCGTGCCAGACGCGGTCAAAAGCCTTGGAGATATCCAATTTCACCGCCCTTGACTTACCATGCCCCGCCATCGCAGGTGTCCATATATCGGTTATAAGGGTCGAAAGGTCTATCGTGGACTGCCTGCCAAGGAATCTGTGTATTGATGGTCATTCAGAAGTCCGTTGCACTCCAAATTCTTCATTAACTCGGCAATGATGACCTTTTCCATCACCGTGGATAATATAGACAGTAATGGTATTCGGCAGTAATTTTGTGGGAGACACTTTTTTCTCCCTCTTAGGGATTGGCTGAACTCGAGCTATTTTCCAGCAGGTAGGGAATGCCCTTCGTGCTTAAGATAAGCGGAAAAGCCAGCCAATAACCGGCGACAGTTCTGGAGCACAGTTTCTAAGGAATATTGCTGGAATTCCGTCCAGGCCGGTTGCCTTCTTACAGTCTAGTCCATGTAGAATGCGTTGAATAGTACGCGGGCGGAACCTCACATCCAGCATCGAAGGCCGCACCGGTGTGATCACAGGTGACCTCGAAAGACTGGCAACGAGGTTTGAATTCGTGGGAAATAAATTCGCGAACACATTAGCTATATACTTGCCTTTGTGACTAACGTCCCGCTGCCAGTCACTAACTGAGGAAAAGAGGAGGAAGCGACATTTCTGCTGACAGCCCTTGTCATTAACTAGAAGGGACGCGAGCCACTTGGACACTCAAGGAGTTTATTGGGCAGTCTGTCGTTGTGAGCTTTCTTCGCGGTATCAATCGAATACCGTACCGGTGCGATTGCAGGTGGCTCCAAAAACCGGCATCAAGGTTTGAATTTGCGAACACTTTAGCTTTGTCTTTTGAATTTGTGACTAACGCCCCGCTGCCCATCACCAACGGATGGAAAGAGGAGGGAGTGAAGTTATTGCTGAGAGCCCTTGCCATTGACCAGAAGAAGAGCGAACCAGTCGGGCACTCAAGGAGTTTATTGGTCACTCTGTCGTTGTAGGCCTTCTTCGCTCTATCAATCGCCTGGTTGCACGTTGTCCTATCTTGTAGTCATCTTTGGTATATTGATTACATTGCTTTTAGGTATTGGGAATATGTATTAGAATTTAGTAATTGGCATGAAAAGGGTTTCCCCGTCGGGGAACCTCTGGCGCAAGACTAATGACCTTGCCCGGAAGAAACAAATCAATATGGAAAATTTAACAAGCCTCAGGACTTGCTAAATAAGGCCAAGACCGGTTGTAGTACCGATGATGATGATGGTGATGAAAAGGGTTTGCTGAAGTATGGAATTTTCTGGTGGTGGTAGTGATTTATCTAGTTTTGTGGATGTTTGTACTAGAAGTAGAAGTATGGAGAGAGTTAGATGAACGAATATAAGGGGTCATTCAAAAACCACGCAAGCCTTTTTGTTTATAGACGATCCCCAACGTAGAGGTGCTTGGTAAAAAGTTTTACGCCCCACCGAATCAAGGGTGGTCTCATATCGAATTCAAACTTTGATAAGAACATAGTTGAAAATCCTCGTTAGTAATGAAACGTGTGAATTTGAAATAGCCTGTGGCGGTTCCGCCAAACCCCACTGTCTACTTACCCGAAGAACCCCCCATAACTACAACCCAACTCCCATTGTTTCCCGCCAATGCAATCGCAATGGCACCTGAAAACATTTCCTTTCTCAAGGACATTAATGCTTTCAACGCAATTCATGAAAATACCTGAAAGATTCTGTTTACACATCCAATGCACCAGTAGAATTCGCTGGAAAATTATTCGTCTGCATACAAGTATCATAAGTAGGAAAACTATTCCGGCACCATTGTTTGCCAAGCAATTTTATCCCTCATGGTCACCCTAATCTTCCCACATGCACATATCTAGCTAAAACCCATTAGCACATTTCCACGTTCCATGGCCGCCTATTTATTTAGCCGAAATGCACATCAGACAAAGATCCAAACGTTCCCTTTGTCTTCCCATATTTCGGGATCTGCTTCTCATCAGCAGCGGTATAAGCAAACACAAACCCAATTAGCATCCAATGAGATTCGGCTTGTTTGCTTAGCCGAACTCACATCTCATGGATGCACATTATGCCCTTTCTTTGTCTCAGTTTCGTTTTCGTGGCTTTGTCCCATGAATGAACCAATGTACACACATACATGTGTACCGCCATGATCTTTATTACAAGATCTGGTTTTCTGTTCCACAGAGAGAGACTTTACGTTTCTCTGGTGGTAAGTAAATACATATCATTTGTGGAGAGGATATCTGCCACCACACCATAAACTCACCCCATTAGCGAGTCGGCTCTGCACGAGCTGTTTATCGCTGAGTCTAATTACATCTGCCGACCACGCTGTTCGCGCGATCTCCCGCTCTCCGTCGCGCGGCGGAGAAGCGTAGATATAGTGAAGTCGTGTCGAGAGAAAAGTGTTTCATCTTGTATTAAATTTATAAAAATCAATTTAATATTAATATTAAGTTCTAAGTGAAATATAAGTAAAGAAATAAAAAGTCGGTGATCACCTATCAATTTGTGCGTTTCATCTTATTCTCCTGTGCTGCAGTTTCCTGGGTGTTCGTATCATTGTCCGAAGGTTTTTTTTTTTTTTTCGGTGAACCTTTAGCGACGTTGCTCAATCTGTGTCCGGGTGAACAGTTTTCCTTGAGTGTTTGGCGGAACATTTTTGGAACTTTAGTGGCAGGCGGATGGGGATAGGAGTGAACCGAGTGCCCGTGTCTAGCACAATATACTCCTCCTCCCCACAAGCCCTTATAAACAGTTGCTGGGTTTCATTTCGAAACGAGTTGATATTTGGCCATAATTATCTCTAGCCGAACCACACGAATGTGGAATACTCTCCCTGCTCATGGGTTTCCCCGTCGTTGTAATGTCCAGGCATTCAAAACCAACATACCCCGATTCCTCTTTTCCTTATCCACTTCCTCTCCTTCCGCACGCACTGTGCTCTGACATTTAAGGGTACTTGGAAATCCCCTTTTGTATGCGCGTTTGTGTAAAAAAAAAAAAGAAATTTAATCGGTGTTGCCTGCGCAAAGGATTCCAGTATACAGTTACTGTAAATTAATCCATCGGAATTTACTGTACATCTTTGATTGTTTTTAATTTCGATGAAAGCGTTTTTTGTTTTTTGTTATTTAAATCAATTCCATCTCGTTATTATTATTAAGATTTTTATAATTTTCTGTTAGTTATTAGTATTAGCGTGAACAATAATAATAAAATAAGTGATGGGAAGAAGAAGAGAACTAGTAAATAAAATGCTGGAGTTTCATATCACCGTTAATTAAAAATAAATTTACAGAACACACAAACGAATAATTTAAAAAGAAAAACAATCAAAGTGTAATAAGCGCGCATTAATTAAATTTAATTGCGAATAACTGATAAGGTATTCAAAAATCTTGTCTTTTATTCCTACCAAATACTTTTAATCAATGTTGTATTTAATTAATAAAACGTTTGCTTTTTAATTCAACGTTGATTCTGTAAACATCCAGCAAATTATTTACCTAATTCTTTTCTTTTTATAATTACAGAACGTTTATCATTTGCTCAAATCAAGAAATTAATAAGATCACCAGACTTGTGTAAAGAAAAAAAAGATAAAATACGTACGCGTTTCAGAGATTTGGGAAGACCTCAGTTACACATTCATTTATCTGATACCGAAGAAATAATAAAGTGGCCAGATGATAAAATGTTGGGCTATGAAAGTAGCTTTGACTTTGGGGAAGATTTCGAGAAGTTACAGCTATTGCACAATGTTTATGCAACCCGTAATCTAAAAAGGAAAATTAATTATTTAGATGAATCCATGATTCATTCGATTATCAATGTGACGGCCAAAAAAAAGACAATTGAGTTTGAAATCATCTGGAAAAACGGTCGCCCCCATAAGTTTACATGGGAGCACATTGAAACCGTGCCAAATTGTAAACAATTGCACTTATTCCTTCAAACTGAACTAGAAAAAAATAAGTCGGTCGTTAATCAAATATACAGATCAGTTAACAACATGATCCAAGGCCGTAAAATGGATGTAACTTTAGACATGGCTGATAAATTTGATATCCTTCTCCATCAAGCTCATTTAATTATATTGGCCAGGTACATAAAGGATCGATGTATCAAGAATTTCGAATTTAAACACATCCACAAGCTAGTCACTGATGCGGTCCTCTTGAAACCATTAATCATGAAGCGTGTAAATCAATTGCTGGTCCTACAGCACATGGAGGATGACATTAATCAGATCGAACAAACAGACAATGTACAGATAGAGAATCATGTTGACTTCGATGTTTTGGACGGGAATTTTAAGTATATTTTAAAATGTGTGCCGGGAAATCGAGTTATTATTGACGAGAACCCACCGATAGGATGTGAATGTAAGGATAATTGCAGTCCATTGACAAATTGCTGCCCACAGCTGAGCGATGCCATATTTGCTTACGGAATAGACGGTCGGTTGAGAATCCCACAAGGCGAAGCTATATATGAGTGTAACAAGTCTTGCAGTTGCGATCCAAATTGCAGGAATCGGGTTACCCAGCGCGGCAGAAATAACTCTTTATGTATTTTCAAAACCGGAAACAGATCCGGTTGGGGCTTGAAGACTGTAAAACCAATCCGCAAAGGCGAATTTGTATGCGAGTACGTTGGCGAAATCATAACAACCGAGGAAGCAAACGAACGTGGCGCTTTGTATGATTCAAAAGGCAGGACATACCTATTCGACTTAGATTACGAGAGTTCGGGCTCTTGCGTATATACTATAGATGCTGGACGTTTTGGAAATGTCTCACATTTCTTAAATCATTCCTGTGATCCTAATTTAGCAGTATTCCCGTTGTGGACTGATTGTTTAGACGTCAATTTACCGAAACTAGCATTTTTTTCTTTAAGATACATTAAGGCCAATGAAGAACTAACCTTCGACTATATATGCTTAGATAATCGCGATGCGAGTTTGGAATATGAGAATCTATCAACGGCGGAAAAGGTGAATTGTCGTTGTGGGGCAGCAAATTGCCGTAAAGTATTATTTTAAAAAAGAGAATATTGCGAATTGTATTACACACAGTACATCAAGTAACATAATAATTGACTTTGTTCCTACAACCCCCAACTGGGATATGACTGTTTGAAAATACAATATCGCATTAGAATCCGCTACCAACTTGATTTCAGAGCACTGGTCCTGGGGACCGGAATATATTTTCATCATACTGACAACTGCGTTCGTTTTTTATGTTTTTTACTCTGTACTTCGATTTATTTGATTGATATATTGTTGTACAACAAAAAAAGAAAGTGAATTACAAATATATGATTTGATTTGAAAAACAATGTATTTGGCTTTCCTTACCTGCTGTTTTTAATAACTTTTTCTAATCTTACAAATAGTTTTTAGTCAATTTTTGTTTGTTAACTACTATTTTTAATCTATAAATAATAATTTAACTATTATTTTTGATCTATAATAATAATTTAATTAATATTTTTAATCTATAAGTAATAATTCAACTATTATTTTTGGTCTATAAATAATAATTCAACTATTATTTTTAATCTACAAACAATAATTTAACTATTATTTTTAATCTATAAATAATTATTTAACTATAATTTTTTAACTTTAAATAATAATTATTATTTTTAATCTATAAATAATAATTCAACTATTATTTTTAATCTATAAATAATAATTTAACTATAATTTTTTAACTTTAAATAATAACTATTATTTTTAATCTATAAATAATAATTTAACTATTATTTTTAATCTATAAATAATAATTTAACTATTATTTTTAATATATAAATAATAATTCAGTTCGCCTTGTTTTTTTATTTTTGTCTTTTGTTAATAATTCTAGTTATGTATATCTAACTTTTCGTTTTGTTTTCTGATTTCATTACTTTCACTTTCTCTAGTATTTTTGTTATGTTGTATTGCATTTCAATAAGATTAACTTATATATATAATGTACTATTGATTTTGTTTTTTGGGGATTTGAATATTTAATTTTATTAATTTCGTATGATTAAATTTATACATATTGTGTATATTGGCTCCTCGATAGTATAGTGGTTAGTATACCCGCCTGTCACGCGGGAGACCGGGGTTGGATTCCCCGCCGGGGAGCCTCTGGCGCAAAACTAATAACCTTGCCCGGAAAAACTAATTATTATGGAAAATTTAACAAGCTTCAGACTTGTTAAACAAGGCCAATACCGGATCCCGGTTGTAGTCCCGATGGGGATGATAATGATATTGCGCGGAAACGTTAGTACCTCTAAATATTTAATCAGTGGGTTTCCTCAAAACATTAATTAAAATTGTGGCGGTTCTACGAACCACACAACCCACTATAGGTTGAGATATCGTCGTTCCATCAAGAAACATACTCACCTATATCCATTACATGTGCCCACGGACACGTTCCTCAAAGTCCTTCCTTCCGCTTGAAACAAAGGTACCATTCGAACTTGACGTTCAAATTTTCCTAATATTGAATTCAATGCATCCATCCAATGCATGCATTCGATTCATCCATTAAGGGACATTTCGGTTTGTCGGGTCAAAAAATAGGTTATTTTCATGATTTTTTTTAAGAGAAAGTATTAAAGATATAACAACAATTTTTTTTAAAACATTTTATTCATCTTTCGGCTACGTTTGTAAATTTTGTCGAGTCACTCCGGAACCGGAACCCCCCGCCCCCTTCAGGTGTTCAAAGTTACCCATCCGTTCTGCTCGTGTAAGGGTTATTTTCGTCCCCGGTGAGAAAAGACGAAAAATGCAAAAGGTTTATTGAACTTAAATACATTTAGCCCAATGTGAGTGAAAAAAATTAAAATTGATAAAAAACAACAAAATGGCGGACTATTGAAAAAAAATTGATTTTTCGGCCCTTTTTTGCTCTATTTTTTAGTTATAACTAAAAAAATAAATAAATAAAAAAGTAATTCACTCGCAATTTGCGTGTGCTTGTTAAAAATATGTGTGCGAACTTTCATAAGAATCGCCTGCACCGTTTTCATATTATCGCTTACACCGCACTCAAAAAAGTCGTTTCTAGAAAAACGCATTCGAAGTTTCGAGATAAATTAGACAAAAGATAAAAGTGATTTTTTTCATGAAATCGTCGGGATTTTTTATACTAACAGCTAGACATCTTTTCCTGGACCATAAACAATTCCTTCCACGACTTCGAATTGGTCCTCCAGTTGCATTTTCGCCTTTTTCCTCGCTGTTCGTGCCTCGTGCGAGTTGTATACTAGGCTGCGGTCAGCGTCTTGCAGCCGATCTCTGTCCCTCTCGTTCGCAAACGCTCTCGCAGCGTACCCAATTTTGCTGCCCACGACTTGCATTATTAGCAATACGGGTAAAAACCCCCCATTAAACATACAAGCTGCGGTAAGAGCCGCAACTTCAATGATTTTCTTACCACTGCATGTGTGTTTTGGCGCCATTTGCCAGATAGTAGCATTGAGACTTTCGTTGTTATTTTGCGTGAAACCTCCCTCGCATTTTTTTTAACAATTCAGGATCTGTCAGTTTTACGTAAGCTGGGTAAAAATAGCTGTTCGTACTTTAGGATCCAAGGGAGGTTTGTCGTGGTGGAACTTTGACAGCTCATTCGCACCTTCCGCGCGTTTCCATTTGCACCATGACTCTGGGCCCTCTGGACAGTTTTGATGTTGCGGATTTTCATCGGTTGATATTTTGTGGTAGTATGTTGCCCAAATTTCTTTCGCCATTTCTTCTGCAGAGTGAGCATGGCGTCTAATCGCAAGTTCGTAATAAGTCGTCAGTTCTGTTATCATGTTTCCCGTAAGTTTGCCAGGATCAGCTCCTCCTAATTGGTCTGCTTTTTTATGACACCGCGTAATTGCGAACCGATTCGCTTTCCCACGTGATTGATACACTCGGCCTTTACAACATTTGGAAATGATTTCTGCAACGCATTCGTTATTTTTACATTCCCGTCTCCAACGTACCTTTCGTAAATGCGCCGTGCAGATCAAAAGCGCGCTCGAACATCTCTAACATTCCGTCAGGCTCCATTTTACCCGAACTTCCATTGTGATCCAATGTGCAAACTGGTTAGTGCTCATCCCACCAAGTATCATATTCAGGGGTGCCTTTCTTTGTTTTCATAAGGTTGCAGCCTTGGCAATAACGCGATTTCACAGTGAGATCGAGAACTTTGTTTGTGTTGTTGCCGATCAATGTCATAACGCCATAATTAGCAGTATGACCCCTTTTGCTCCAACTACCATCTCCAGAAGCAGTAAATTTTTTATCTTCACTTTCATCAGTTTTTCCTTTTTCTTCTTTGCTAGCCTTTTTTATCGCGGAAGAAAAACCGCCGATACAAGCGGTGTGTGCATTATCGAGAGCAGCGTAGTAGATGTGTTTCGTAAATTCGCCAATATCCATCAGTGAAGTGAAACAATGTAATCGATTTAACCCGACACCCAAGATGCGCATTACGAATACTATTCTACGGTTAATTTCGTAAGCTTTGTTGGCGATTCGTGGACAGGACTCGATGACCCTCACACCACAGTTGCATTCGACGATCAGTTTGAATCCTAGGCCTTTCTCAGATTTTTTTGAAAAGTTTATCGAACCGTCACAGTTTTTACACTTTATAATGTTTGAAAGTTCGAAAAAAACTGAAAAAAAGTAACATCACGTATGCTGCCGTCACTGTGACCGTTGGAGCGAAGTCGTGCGATGTACCCAATTTTTGTGCCGATGTAGTCGCATACTCCGTTTCCAGTTCATGTACAGTTCCCATAAATCCTTTTGTTTTTTATATCGACTCCCTGGACGCACCCCTGACATGCGAAACTTTAACGTTTTTAAACATTATGTTAGACAAATTTACCGTTGAAAAACGTATGAAACGGACGCCAAAATGCGAGCACTGCACGCTCTGAGACCACGTTTACACTAAATACTTTTTCCTCCTCAAGAAAAAGAAACAAAGAAACATCAAAGATACCTACCCCGCGAGGTCACCGGTAGGAACATCTTCCGTCACCAAACAAGAAAAAACCACCAGCACCGTGCAACGGGCAAGTTAGTTTCATATATATGAAACTAACTAAAACTCAGGCAATCGCAGGTCACACGCAGTACGCCCGAAAGTAAAAACAACATACACAGGAGCGACTATCCATTACCGCTTATGAACATGTGCAGTCGCACAAGATTACGACATATTCAAAGGAGTGGCAGTTGGCCCAAGCCAACAGCGAAGCAAATTAATGCCCATAAATGAATAGTCTGCATCTTTCTAAATACACGGTAGTTGCCACCTATGATACGAATTTGTATCCGCGGGAGACCCGACCCTTTAATGACCTATAACTTTGGAACCGCCTAAGATTTCGTTTCCAAATTTTAACATATTATTTTTGAAGTATAAAACTTCGATTAAGCAAAAACAAAAAATTGATTTTTTTTGAAGGGAACAAACCGGAATGTCCCCTTAAACGCATTGTTCTGAAAACAAACAGAATAATCTCCTCATGTAGCTAAGAGCAATTAGCACCCTAAATTCCTCGCAAGATCCCAACCGACAAGCGCACGTGCGCAAACAAAGGGCTAGCGGTTCGCCCACCGACCAACAATTCTTGCGATCATAAACATAGTAACGCCTATCTCACGCTAGATGTTTATGACTGGGAAATGCGATCTACGAACCAAATCCCACGGTTCGTTTGTACCCATCGGAAGCACACAAAAACCCTGTTGTCGTAAGCCAGATGGGTAACGCAAACAAAGTCCATGATAGGATGGAGAAAGAAGTGGCGGTACGCTCGATCCCTCGAACAAAGATACAGATAAGGAAATGAGAATCGAAATGAAAAATTTCTCTTATAGATACGAGAATTAAAATGATTATGATGGGAATATGAGAATTGAGGATGGATAGAAAAATCAAGATAGAACAGTCGAAATCGAGAACCAGGCGAGGAAGATTAATTGCGCGTACGTTGGTGTCGAGACCGAAAAATATCAATAGTGTCGGTGGATTTTTAATTTGGTGTCGTTTCGAAGAGTACCGTCGAGTGCCGAACAGCTTGTTTTCGGTCGAAGGGATATTTTTTTTTTTCTCTCCTTGGTAGGAAGCTGGAAATCCAAAGGCTATTCACCGACTAAAACCATCTCCCGCCAGGCTCATATTCCCTTTCATCCCCGCGGAACTTTCTTTTAGATATTCCATCGCGGGGCGGGACGGAGTTTACCTCTTACTCCGCTCGTCGCGTCGCAACTGCTGCACCATTTCACAGAGAATACCATTTGTTACGGACCATGCCTGTTTTGAACTAAGCATGTATTCTATTACCCTAGCCGGAGTAACTGTCCGTTTCGTGTGTCTCTCCAAAGTCGTTCGTGCGGTCTCGAATATCACGCACTCTGTGAGTACGTGTTCCGCATTTTCTATTTTGCCTTCACAATACAAGCAGTATGGGTGATTCACATGCTTATACTTGTGCAAGTATTGCCGGAAGCATCCATGTCCTGATATTAGCTGAGTCAAGTAGTAAATCTGTCAGGTGGCGTCCTCCCGGCCAGAATATTTATAGCTTCTTCGGATACCGTTTGGAATGCACAACATACTCTTAGTGACGCCAGTCTATGTGCGGAGTTCACTCCCCTCATGTACGACTTATACTGTGCGGCTCCTACCCATATGTGAGTTGCATACATTATAATAGAGGTGTTGACACTGGTTATGAGTTTCCTTATGAGTTTCCTTATTTGTCCTTCTATTTCCAAATCAAGGTGTTCAACTTTCTAGCGGCTGCTTATTAAAACTACCTCCGTCTTATGTCCAGCTAGCTTCACTCCGGTCATATCTAGCCCGCATTTAATGCTCTGAATTGCTTGGGAGCAAATATTCTCCAGGTCATCTAGATGTTTAGCTACGGCCACTATTGCCAAATCATCTGCGTACCCAATGGTTCTAACCCCTTATGGTACATTGACCCCGAGCACACCATCATACATGATATTCCATAACAGCGGACCTAATAGCGATCCCTGAGTGACACCCGCTGTTATTTTATATTACTGTGGTCCCTCATCTGTCTGTGTCATAGAGCAGTCTTTTATCCGAGAGATAGTTTGCTAGTATACGCACCAAGTAGGGTGAGACTTGTAGATCGCGCAACGCTTCTAGAATCCGATTCCAATTTACCGAGTTAAACGCATTTTTAACATCTAGCGTCACCATCGCGCAATATTTCTTTGTACCCCCTAGCCATCGTGTTCCAGCTATCGCATTGCGATCGATGTCGCACACCACAGATAGTGCCTTACTGGTTGATCTTCCTTTCCGGAATCCATACTGCGATTCAGAGAGCCCCGATGTCCCCTCAGTGAATTGTTCCAGGCGAGTGGCAATTACTGGCTCAAGCAGTTTTCCTGTCGTGTCCAACATGCACAACGGACGCTAAGGTGACGGCGCCTCTAGATCCTTGACTCCTTTTGGAATAAGCACAAGCAGCTGTTTTTTTTCCATCGTTTAGGAAATTGTCCTGTTTGAAGGCAGGTTGTGAAGAGACTGCTGACGACTTCCGGGTTTTTTGTTAAAGCACTATTCACTACAGTGTTAGTGATACCATCCAGTCCCGGGGTCTTGTTTTTTTTTTTTTTTGACAAACCTTGCAGCCAAGAGCACCTCTTCGATGGTCAGGGGAGGTATCTCCCCTTCAGTGATACTCCACTCCTCTTGCACTCTCAACACCTCATCACGCTGTGCTAAGAGAACGGCAACGATTCTTGCTATGTCAGTTTTGCTTTTTTGCATTTGACTACTCTTGTTTTGTAGTCTTTTCATGACTAGCCTGTAGGCGCTGCCCCATGGGTTGTTATTTAATTCATCCCTTAGGAAGCAGAACGCGTCATTTTTACTTTTGCGGATCACATTCCTCAACTCTTTTCGTTTGTTGACGAATTCCGCATGCAACTGCGGATAGGTGTTACGGTTTCTTGCTCTTTGTTGCAAGCGTCTTAACCTGTTGCACTCCGATCGCACATGGGCGGTTTCTGAGTTCCACCAATAGACTGGTTTGATAGCCCCTGCTGGTTGTCTTTGTCGTGGCATAGAAGCATCACATGCGGTAGTTAGCCACTTCATGACTTTTCCAGCGTGCCTGTTCGCATCGGTCTTTGCGTCAAACTATGCGATTTGGTCTTCTAGTATATAATCGAGCAGTTCCGCATCGAGGTCCTTCTCTTTCCACCCTTTTTTTTGTGCTTTCTTCGCAAATTTGCCGATGATGAATCCTCTGTGCGGTAATATTTCGTACATCACGCCTTGGTGATCACTATGGGTGTAGGTGTCCAAAACTCGCCACTCCATACTTTTTGCCAACATGAAGCTGGCAAATCTGATGTCGATTTTGGACCGGCCTCTCTCGTTTATGAAGGTGTCATCGATACAATCATTAAGCAACACCACATCTAGGACTGCGAAGGCTTCAAGTAGTGCCTGGCCTCTACTGTTGGTCCTTGTGCTTCCCCATTCGACTGCCCAAGCGTTGAAATCTCCAGCAACAATAAGAGGGCTCTTATCTCTAGCTTCTTGTATTATTCTGTCTAAAAAGCCTTTGTAATATTCTATTTCCCACCGTGGCGGAGCATAACAACAGTAGAAATGAATTCCTCTGATCTTACCATAGGCAATTTCTTCCAGCCGCTGGACACTTCTGCATTCCATGGGGGAATTTCCAGTTGTCCAGATGGTCGCTGTTCCGCTGCTGTCTTCCTCCCATGTAATAGTACCAGTGCCAGGCATCGTGTACTGCTCATTGATGAGTACCACGTCGGCACCATATTCCTTATCCGTTTGGGAAAGGAGATCTTGTGCGGCTCCACAATGGTTTAAGTTGATTTGAATGCACTTAAACCTGTCCATTTTTATTAACCACGATACTCAACCGTGATTTCCTGTGACACTGTTTTGACATTAGCATCTTCCTTTAGTACTTGTACCTTTGCTTTCAGTGTCTCGGTAGTGGCCTCTGGTCGGCGTTTCAGTTCTAGCAGCAATTCCCCTTTTGCTGTCTTTCGAACTTTATTTACGCTATTTCCGAGTTCACTTAGCTCGGGCTTGGCCTTCATTAACTTCAGTATATCGGTGTATGTTTTTTACCCAGTAGAAGGGATCTGAAAGAGTTTAATTGTGTTTCCTTTTGTTTCACAAGTAATTGACAGAGAAAAACTTTGTAGACTAACGACGGATGTTTTAGGGTATTCAATCCCCAGTCGTGTAACGAACTAAATGTGACAATTAAATAAAATTAAAATAAATCGAAGTATGTCTTCGTTTCATTTGTGTGCTAAAATTCTTTGGTGTTTTGTTGGTGTTAAGTATTGGCCAGTGTTCGGCGGAACACTTCTTGCGACGTAAAGACACGAAAATCCGCCAAAGAATCACAACGGGGACCGTGTTGGTTAATTTATAGTTGGTCAGCATTTTATTTATTATTATTTGTTGGCCTGTAGGAACCCGGAAGTTCATGACCTCACCGACTCGACTTCGGCATCGTTCCCTGTCCTGCGCACTAATCCTTTGAATATGAATACACGTAACTCACAAACTCGAGTCAATTATGTCTAAATATTTTCTTTTTCACTGGCCATGAACAAAGGGCCACAGCCTGGTACCGTTTATTCAATTGCAACGCTAGATCTTTTTTGGGATATCTTTTGTTACTCAGTAGCCGCATTGTTTGATCCTTTGGTTGATTATTTTACCAAGCATCGTTAATGCTGCAAATATCCGAACATCATTTGGGATAACAAGTAATGTTTATAAAATGGTGTTGGGGTAAGAGTTTATTAGTGGTCCACAGTTCTAAATATATTTTCAAATATATTAAATTCATCGTTGCTACTTTATTTTTACTGTTACTATTTATTGGTCTATAGGAACCCGGAAGTTCATGACCTCACTGACTTGGCTGCGGCAACACTCTCTGTCCTGTGCACTCTCCTTCCACGCCCCACCATCTGATCCGATCTCCTCAAGGTCAAACCTAACATAGTCCCCCTATCTCCGTCGCGGCCGCCCTGCCGGTCTCTTTCCTGTTGGTCTACCGTCAAGAATTCTACGCACGGTCCTATCGTTGGCCATTCGCGCCACGTGTCCGACCCATCCTAATCATCGCGACTTGATTACTCTCACTATTGTGGGTATAGCTCTTCCAATTCGTGGTTGTGGAGTTTCTTCCATTGTCCTGCCTCCTCGTCATATTTACCGCCAAAGATACCCCTTAGGACTTTATTCTCGAATATGCGGAATTTGTTTTCTTTCCGTTTTGTGAGAGCCCATGTTTCGCATCCATATAGAGCGATCCGCATGATTATGGTTCTATGGACACGGAGCTTTCACGATTGTAGGTTTGCGGTATAGCTCTTCCTATTCGATGGTCAGCATACCTAATTATTTATATGAAAGTAGATTTTTATTTTTGATTACTAATGTTATTATTCATCATCATCATCTCCGGGATCCGGTCTTGGCCTTATTTAACAAATCTCCCTACCGGTCCCGATTTTGAGCCGATGTCATCCAGTTTGGCACTCCCAGGCTCTGGGCGTCCTGGTCTACGCCATCCCCCCATCACAGACAAGGTCTGCCGCGCTGTCTCCTTCCATACATCCTGCCACAGAGGGCTTTCCGGGCAGGCTGCTCTTCGCTTATTCGAGCTAGGTGTTCCGCCCACCAGAGTCTATCGAGCTTGATTTTTCTTACATTAACTTCAAGGTAGATTGCGTACGTTGTAGCGTCTCTTGAATCGTCCTCCCTCACATACGGAGCCAACAATTCTTCTTAAGACCTTCCTCTCGAATGCGGCTAAGAGTTCAGAGTGCCTTTTATTGAGCACCCAGGTCTCGGATCCATACATGAGTACTGGTAAGACCATGGTCTTGTACAGTAAGGTAGTAGCTTGGATGTTCTGGATAAATTTCGGGATTTAAAGAGCCTTGCTAGACCATAGTAGGCTTTGTTGGATTTGATCAACCGGCCGCGTATTTGTTCTTCCATTTTGTTATCGGCTGATAAGGGGCTGATAACCTTGCCCAGAAAAACAAATTATTATGGAAAATTTAACAAGGCTCAGACTTGTTAAATAAGGCCAAGACCGGATCCCGGTTGTAGTGCCGATGATCATGATGAAGATTGTTATCGGCTGATACTATTGACCCAAAGTAGTTAAAGGCTTACACTACTTAAAATGCGTGCTCCGCTTCAAATTCACTCCATCCATTATTATTATTATTTATTGGCCTGTAGGAACCCGGAAGTTCATGACCTCACCGACTCGGCTTCGCCATCCTTCCCTGTCCTGGGCACTCTCCTTCCACGCTTCACCATTCGATCCGATCTCCTCAAGGTCAAACCTAACATTGTCCTCCCATCTCCGTCGCGGCCGTCCTACCGGTCTCTTTCCCGTTGGTCTACCGTCAAGAATTCTATGCACGGTCCTATCGTTCCCCATTCGCGCCACGTGTCCGCCCCATCTTAATCTTCGCGACTTGATTACTCTCACTATTGTAGGTTTGCGATATAGTTCTTCCAATTCGTGGTTATGGAGTCTCCTCCATTGTCCTGCCTCCTCGTCATATTTACCTCCAAAGATGCCTCTCAAAACTTTATTCTCGAATAGACGGAATTTGTTTTCTTGTTCATTATTTACAAGGCGTATATTCGTCCCAAAATGGAGTTCAACACTCATGTTTGTCTCAGGCGCATCCAAAACTGCGTGCTCGATATGATGCAAAAACGAGCAGTGAAACTAATTGAGGATCCAGACGTAAGTCGTTTAATTCCGTTGTTAAAACATAGGCGCAACGTATCACGCCTATCTCTTTTCTATAGGTAAATATAACTTGAACTTGATGAATGTGTTCCGCCCCTTCAGACATTTTCCCCCAGTACATCTCAATCTGAGAATGCGAATCAGTTTACGTTGAAAGTCAACTTCAGCCGCACAAGTGAACATAGATATAGTCATTCACACGAATGTGGAATGCTTTACCTGATCATGTGTTTTTTCCTTGTTGTAATGTCCTGGCGCAAGACTAATGACCTTGCCCAAAAAAAAAAAAAACAAATCATTATGGGAAATTTAACAAGCCTCAGGACTTGCTAAATAAGGCCAAGACCGGTTCCCGATTGTAGTGCCGATGATGATGATGATGTCCAGGCATTTAAGACCAATGTACATCGATACCTCCTTTCCCTATCTACTTCCTCTCTATCCGCTCGCACTCTGCTCGGACATTTAAGGGCACTTCGAAATCCCCTTTTGTGCGCGCGTTTGTGTAAAAAAAGTGTCTAGAGGGTTAGTTCAACGGTCTCTAACTACTTGGATGGAGGGATGGTGAGATAGAAATCATACAAGACCGATAGGTCTTGGGTGGGGTAGTAAACCCAGATTACGTCTTCGGCGTCTGATAATCAGTGCTTTGGTCGATGTGTATTTGCACCGTCTTGTACTGTGCGTGCGCCTGTGTAGTGTGTTGTAACATTAATAATAGTTTTATATACTGTATGTTCTGTCAGGATCGTGGGTGGCAGGATCGCCGTGTAATGTAAAATGGCTTCGTGCAAGCCTCTTCTATTGTAACCATGCAATGTAAACGCGTAAGGATTCCTTGTACTTGGTCTAAACAGTGCTTGCAGGGTAGAAAGTGTCAAAAGGGGATCTCCGCTTAATAGACCGACAGGGCACGAATGCCATAAGTATCTGCCAAAGAGAACGGAGCCGAAGGGCAGGGCACGAATGCCATAGGTATCTGTCACAGAGAATGGAGTCCAAGGGCAGGGCACGAACGCCATAAGTATCTGCCAAAGAGAACGGAGTCGAAGGGCAGAGCACGAATGCCATGAGTATCTACTAAATGAAGCGAGAAACAAGTCAGTTTGTGGTCTGATTGAATCTAATTGATTCTCAAAAATGTCTCTTCTTAAATACTATGTCTCCCATCAACATTTCCATTGCATACCAATATCAAGTAAGTCAGAAGCCATCATGACCTAAAAAAGTATGTTCGCCATTTCAAATATATATTACACATAGCATGGCAAATCCACAATGATATCTCAGATGACATGTGATATCTTATATTATGCATGACACACGTCCACTGGAACATCTGGGAAATGAGTATTGTAATGTCATGGTTTTGCTTTGGCGTGTGCCGTTAGGTATTTCATTTCAATGACCGTGGAAATTGAATTGTCATACAATTGTCGGGAAAATGTGTTTCGGTTTCAATGGGTATACTACAGTGTCAGCAGTAAACCATATGGGATGGGTCCAGGAATGTTCTATTGTAGAGGAGAATCTTGTTGGAAAGGGTGCTTTCTTCAGTTTTGTACTGAAGACGAACTTGTGGCGGTCAGATCCGAAGAGATCGAAGGAGAGAAGGATCAAGAACGCAAGACTCTCCTACAAGTAGGTTCTCGCTGTTCTGAGCGCTTTCGAGGTACTTTTATCCTAATTGTACCCAGTACTCGTCGATAGGCGTAATGGATGCACTTTTGTATATGTGAGAGTTGGGGTAATAGCGACCGCCTGGCCTTCTAGAGTGGTATGTGCATCGTCTGAGGAGTTTCCTTTCAAAAACGCGAACTCTTTCCATTTGGGCCCAAGATATACAGGCCCCTACAGGAAAGGCGTACGATATTCCAGATGGGATTAGCTGCTTATAGCAGAGAAGCTTCACTTTGGTGTCAACTTTGTTGTTCCACTTCAAAATATTGTGCAGTTGCTTAGACCGACCGAGGCCCCTTTGAAGAATGTGGGTCACATGTTTGATGAAATTCATTTTTTTGGGTATAAATGACCCCAAGATATTTCATCCTGTCCTGTGGTCTAATCGTAGTACCTCCTATTCATATTTGAATATTCTGTGAATATCGAGAAGTAGGCTGTGTGTGTTTACTACTCAGAATGATAGCTACTACTTTAGATGGGTTAAGTCGGATTTATCATCGACTGTAATACTGATACAGTGCGTCTAGATAACAGTTGAGCCGATTTATTGCGAGTTTAGGGCTTTTGGATGACGTGTATGCTAGCACGTCATCCGCATAGCATATCCGGTTTACTCTCGCGTCCACAGGGCGAGGAATATCTGAGGTGTAGAGATTAAATAGAATGGAGCCCTGTGGTACGCCTGCTGGGGCGTTAAAAGTTCGGGATATCTTTCCATTCACTCGAACTTGGCAGGTTCTGCTTCGCATCCTTTCCATGGTACGAGGTGTCCTTCGGAGACTCCGATGTTGACACTTGCGCGGAGTCGGTATCAGAGATTATCCTTCTGGGGATGGAGATGTATATTCCACATTCCACCAAACGACGTTCATCTGATAAACCTTGGTTTGATAAAAAATGCGAGCAAATTACAGCGGCAAAAAATAGAGCTTTTAAGCAATGGCGCTCCAATCCCACCGATGTTAACAGAACGAATTTTGTTAGAATCAGAAACCCGTACAACCAGGCGATTGATACCGCGAAGAAAGCTCACAACGGCAGAGTGACCAATAAACTCCTTGAGTGCCCAGTTTGCTCGCGTCCCTTTTAGTTAACGACAAGGGCTGTCAGCAGAAATGTCGCTTCCTCCTCTTTTCCTCCGTTGGTGACAGACAGTGGGACGTTAGTCACGAATTCAAAGGACAAAGCTAATGTGTTCGCGAATTCAAACTTCGATCCCGGCCTTTTGGAGCCACCGGTGATCTCGCCGGTACGGTCTTCGATGCGGGATGTGAGATTTCGTCCGCGCACTATTCAACGCATTCTACGTGAACTGGATTGTAGGAAGGCAACCGGCCCGGACGGAATACCAGCAATAGTCCTTAAGAACTGTGCTCCAGAACTATCGCCGGTTCTTGGCAGACTCTTCCGCTTATCTTATGCATGGAGGACCTTTCCTGCCTGCTGGAAAATCGCTAGAGTTCACCCAATCCCAAAGACGGGAAAAAAGTGTCTCCCACAAAATTACCGTCCGATAGCATTACTGTCTATTTTATCTAAGGTGATGGAAAAAGTCATCAATACAGAGTTAGTTAAGTATTTGGAGTGCAACGGACTTCTGAATGATCGTCAATACGGATTCCGTGGCAGGCGGTCCACGGGAGACCTTTTGACACTTATAATCGATCTATGGACATCTGCGATTGAACGGCATGGTGAGTCAAGGGCGGTCGCATTGGATATTTCCAAGGCTTTTGACCGCGTCTGGCACGGGGCATTGCTGAGCAAACTTCGTTCATATGGACTTACCCAACAGCTTTGCGACCGGACGAGGAGCTTCCTCGAGAATCGATCGATCCGGGTTGTTGTGGACGGCGAGTCTTCGGATCTGTATCCTGTTAATTCGGGGGTGCCCCAGGGTTCTATTTTGGCTCCAACCTTGTTCTTGCTTCACATAAATGATTTGTTGGACACAACGGATAACAAAGTGTTCAGTTTTGCGGATGATAGTACGCTTGTTTCCTCCTTTTCGAGTGATCGGCCGTTTTGTGCATCTGCGTCGCATCAGCTGAGATGTAGACAGATTGACTCTCTGAATCAGGATCTAGATAGGGTCCTGCAGTGGGGAAGGGCCAATCTCGTCGAATTCAATGCAGCGAATACACAATATACAACAATAAAAAAAAATGGATTATCGGTTCCACAGCTGATGATGAATGGCCGGGCCCTCGAGGCTTATCTGTTTCCAACGCCACACTAGTCACTCCTCAGCAACTTTGTTACGATCAGCTGCGTGTGCGAACGACGGAGCGAGTAAGAGAACGTCGGAGCAGACGAGTGTGCCGGTGCTCTATCCGGAAGTCGTGATCGTGTTGTGAAGTTCTGTTTACTATGGGAAAGTATGTGCTGTGTGTACACAGATATCACGTCGGGGTTGTTGCGTTAAGCAAGGATAGTGAAGAAGGTGAATTGAACACACGCTGAAAGTGGTGAGAAGCGAAGCATTGAAGCATCAGGCTACTGGCCGCGTGTACGAGTTCGATTTTCATTTCGTTGTTCTTCACTATTTGCTTGTGTATTGTGTGTGTGTATCTGTTTGAAACGCCACAGTATGACATGGTGTGATGGAGCTTACATATATTATAATATATTTTTTTTAATGTATAATGTAATAATATATATATTGCGTTTCAATTCATTATTACATTGATACTCAGAAAATCAAAATAATACATGAGAAAAATTATTTTTGGAAAAAAAAAACCTATACACACCCGAGCGATAACATTTCAATCCGGATTTAATAATATGGACACGTAAGTCTTTTCAAAGTATCATGTACTTAATCGTCTCTAACCTTGAGTTGGTTCTTACTCTAGTAATCGTCACTTCCAACGCTCTCGAGTCGGCGTAAGATTGCACTTAATGAAAAATATGCTCCCTACTAGGTGGAAACTATCAGCCAAGCTTGTTCAAATCAGTGTTGGGTTGACAAGAAAGAAGTCTTGGTTTTATATTGAAATATAAAACATATTTTTTTCAACAAACCCACTAATTTTTTATTTCGTTTAGTGGCACGCTTTCTTTTTTGTACCTTCACACAAATGTTGGTATTTATCAACAAAAAACCACCAAGTCGTCCAGATGATTGTCTATGGATATCACTGTATATGACGACCCATTTTTCAAGTCCAGTTCGGATTCTTTTCAAACATTCCGATTAAGATGCATACCCGAAATATTATTCGTTGTTTCAAGTGAATCTGCTTAAATTTATGCCGAACTCAAATACCGTGCTTCTAACTAGTGCTGTTAAATGCATTTGGCCTCTGCAATCTCGTGAACAGTTATATGTATTTGTGGCTAAGGCTGCGTTATCAACTTGAGTAGGTCTTCCAAAACATTGACGCAGAAAAGTTCGGAACTGAATATATTGTGAGCGTCAAAAGAAAGTGTACAGCATTGAACTGCATTTTTACAACCCTGTTAAAGCAAGGGGGTTCGATCTTTTAGTAAAATATTTATGTTATTTTTTAAGGTAGTTTATTTTCAATGAATTGCCATATAAAACTTAACCGAAAATAATGAAGTAAAAATACAATAAAAAAATAAAAAAAATATTTCAGTTTAAAGCGTCAAAAAAAAGTATACAACTTGCCACACATACTGTGCAACTTTCCGCTTATCGGGAAAACAACCGTTAAATTTATTTTGTTTTCTTTACAACTCATAACTAATTGATTAAAAGTGTTATTGAGTTCATTTCCATCGAAAGTTGCTTGTTGCTTAAATTATTTTTTTAAATTACTTCAAAATGGGTAAACAAAGTGCAGTAGAAACACGACAACTTATTATTAAATTAAGAAAGGAAGGAAAATCTTACCGCGAAATAGCCAAAACGTGGGCAGATGCCATAACACGGTGAAAAAAATTTTGGACAAATTTCAAAAGTTCAAGGATGTAAAAGATCGACATCGTTCCGGAAGGCCAAAAAGGCTGTCCGTAGGTGATGAACGTGCTATTATCAGGGAAGTGCGAAAAAATCCCGCGTCTAGGGCAGTAAAGATTGCTGAAAACATTACCCAATCTTCTGGAGTCAATGTTAGCGCGAGCACTATTCGGCGGACCCTCCATAGCAGCGGGCTACACGGAAGAGTTCCTCGCAAAAAGCCATACATTTCTGAAAAAAATCAGAAGCGAAGACTTCTTTTTGCCAAGAAGTATCAAAAAGAAAGTTCTTCATTCTGGGGAAATGTTCTCTTTAGTGACGAGAGCAAATTTGAGATTTTTGGTTCAATAAAACCACCAAAAATATGGAGAACGAAAAAAACTGAATTTGAACAAAAAAATTTAAATTCAACAAATAAGCACGGAGGCGGTTCGGTAATGGTCTGGGGATGTATGGCGTCATCTGGAGTTGGGAACCTCGTCTTTATTGACAGTACAATGAGAAAAGAAGATTATCTTAATATTTTAAGAGACAATTTGCCAAGTAGTGTTGCGAAACTGGGTTTAAGTGATTCATGGGTCTTCCAACAACACAACGACCCCAAGCACACATCGAAAATAGTCAAGGAATGGTTGCTTTACCGTACACCTAAGCAACTGGATCACCCTCCCCAATCGCCAGACTTAAACCCCATCGAGCATTTGTGGGAGTATCTGGATAAGCAGATCCGAAAGAGGAACATTTCAGACAGAGAGTCACTAAAGTCAATTCTAGTTGAAGAGTGGCAAAAAATCCCAACCGAATTGACAAGGAAGCTAGTAGAGTCAATGCCTAGACGCATTGATGCTGTTTTAAAGGCGAAAGGGAAGCAGACAAAGTACTAGCTTTAAGTTTTGTACTTTAATTGAATAATGTACACTCTTTTTTTGACGCTTTAAAATTGAAATATTTTTTATTGTATTTTTACTTCATTATTTTCTGTTAAGTTTTATATGGCAATTCATTGAAAATAAACTACCTTAAAAAATAACAAGTATTTTACTAAAAGATCGAACCCCCTTGCTTTAACAGGGTTGCAAAAATGCAGTTCATAGCTGTACACTTTCTTTTGACGCTCACAGTATGTTAAGTAATCGATACTGCAAACCTCACATAACTTTTTACGAGCTTCGATCGTGTTTTTTTTATGTTACTTTTCTCAGGAGAGGCGAACCTATAGCGCCGGCACAGCGCCCCGAGATCCCACCAAATAACTGTTGCAGTTCCTGGTGAACACTCGCACTCGTGTGGGGAGGGAATTCCACAGCTTTCCCGCGCTGTAACGGAACGAGTTCTGATGCAGGCTTGTTCGCGCCGTCGGGAGATGACCGGTAAATTGGTACGATCCCTCGGATTGTCTTGTGGAATGCATATAAACGGAATAATTCCTAACTACCTATACTCCATCGGCACAATACCACGAATCTCCAAAGAACAGTACCCGTGATAATATCTGCCTTCGATGTCACAGCGACTGTAATCCCGACGTCAGCGCTGTGCCCCCGATCAGGTCGAGCGCTCGTCTTTGTATGCTTTCAAATAGGTTGAGGCTATACTTAGGAGCCGAGCTCCAAATATGAGAGCAATATTCCAGCCCGGGTCTAATTTGGGATTTCTACAGGAGAACAAGTTGAGCCGGAGTAAAATATTTCTTGGCTCTAGAAAGATAGCTCGGTTTTCCTGACGCGGATCTGGCGATATTCGACACGTGTTTATGCCGCGAGACATTCCCATAGACCGTGACGAAGAGCAATCGCATGCTTTCCTCAGAATCGAGGGCCTAACCAGTCATCATTCAGCTGAACCGATGATCCACTTTTCTTGTGAATGTTGTATACTGTGTCTTCGTTGCACTGAAGTCGACGAGACTGGTCTTGCCCCACTGCAGTACCTTATCCAGATCCCTATTCAGAGAGTCGATCCGGGTACATATCTGCTGGTGCGGCGTTGATGTAGTAAAGGTTGTATATTTTGTCTTCGTTGCATTGAAGTCGACGAGATTGCCCTTTCCCCATTCCAGGACAGTATCCAGATCCCTATTCAGACAGTCGATCTGGCTACATCTCTGCTGGTGCGACGTTGATGTTGTAAATGTTGTATATTGGGTCTTCATTGCGTTGAAGTCGACGAGCTTGGGCTTTCCCTGGGTTAGGACCTTATCCAGATCCCGATTCAGAGAGTCGATGTGGCTATATCTTAGCTGGTGCGAGGTTGGCGGACTAATTGGTCGTTCACTCGAAAAAGAGGAAACAAGCGTACTATCATCCCCAAAACTGAACACTTTGTTATCCGTTGACTCCAACAAACCATTTATGTCAAGCAAAAACAAGGTTGGAGCCAAAATAGAACCTTGAGGTGCCCTGGAATTAACAGGATACATATCCGAAGACTCGCCGTCCACAACAACCCGGATCGATCGATTTTTGAGGAAGCTCTTCGTCCAGTCGCAAAGCTGCTCGGAAGTCCATATGAACGAAGTTTGTTCTGCAATGCCCCGTGCCAGACGCGGTCAAAAGCCTTGGAGATATAAGGTTATAAGTGTCAAAAGGTCTCCCATGGACCGCCTGCCACGGAATCCGTATTGACGATCATTCAAGTCCGTTGCACTCCAAATACTTAACTAACTCTGTATTGCTGACTTTTTCCATTACCTTAGATAAAATAGACAGTAATGCTATCGGACGGTAATTTTGTGGGAGACACTTTTTTCCCGTCTTTGGGATTGGCTGAACTCGAGCGATTTTCCAGCAGGCAGGAAAGGTCCTCCGTGCATAAGATAAGCGGAAGAGTCTGCCAAGAACCGGCGATAGTTCTGGAGCACAGTTCTTAAGGACTATTGCTGGTATTCCGTCCGGGCCGGTTGCCTTCCTACAATCCAGTTCACGTAGAATGCGTTGAATAGTGCGCGGACGAAATCCCACATCCCGCATCGAAGACCGCACCGGTGTGATCACAGGTGAGCCCGAAAGACTGATCGAGGTTTGAATTTGTGGGGAAATAAATTCGCGAACACATTAGCTATATTCTTTGCCTTTGTGACTAACGTCCCACTGCCCGTCACTAACGGAGGAAAAGAGGAGGAAGCAACATTTCTGCTGACAGCCCTTGTCATTAACTAAAAGGGACGCGAGTCAGTCGGGCACTCAAGGAGTTTATTTGTCATTCTGTCGTTGTGAGCTTTCTTCGCGGTATCAATCGCCTGGTTGAACGCGTTTCTGATTCAAACAAAATTCGTTCTGTTAACATGGATGAGATTGGAGCGCCATTGCTTAAAAGCTACTTTTTTGCCAAGGTAATCTGCTCGCATTTTTTATCAATCCAAGGTTTATCAGATGGATTTCTTTTGTTGGAATGCGGAATGTAAATCTCCATCCCGAGAAGAATAATCTCTCTGAACGACTCCGCGTATGCGTTAACATCGGAGATTCCAAACCACACCTCCGGCCACGGAAAGGCTGCGAAGAAATCTCGCAAATCGTCCCAGTTAGCAGCTCTACAACTCCATACTTGGCGAAGCCTCTTAGATCGGTTATTCGTTTGAAATGCATGTGGCTGGGCGGCCAATACCAAGCAGTGATCAGAGTTTTCCAGTGGCGCAGCAATTTCCACTGTATAAATGCTCGGTTCGGATGTCAAAAACAGATCCAGGGTGTTCGCATAATCGCCACAGGTATCCGGCACTCGCGTAGGTTCCTCCACGAGTTGAGTCAAAATGCGGTTAACAGCGACACATCTCCGCCAGCCTCACAGCCTCGTCGGTTCTGTTAGAATGTAACAACCAACCGGAATTGTGTACATTACAATCTCCAAGGACTACAATTTCAGAAGCCGGGTGGTTGATCTGTATCCAGTCGACAGTACGTGAAAGATGTTCGAAAAATGTCGCCGGTCGATCGTCATTCGCTGGGCGGTAAGGACATCAAAGAAATTTACCAGAGTTCCTCAGCACGACCTTCGACCACATGATGTCCTAGTTATTGGGTTCCAACGCCTACATTCTTTGGCAAGCCAACTCGGACCGCGTGAACACACAGACTCCACCCTTAAAACGGAATCTCGAATGTAGGTCGTATCCTGAGCATTGAAGATATGTCTAATCAGTTGATGAATTGACCTGAGTCTCAGTTAAGGCAAGGATATCAGATTTCGCTGTTTGCAGATATTGGTGAACGCCGTTTACATTCGTATTGGTGAAACCGATGCCCCAGATGTTTCAAAATGCCGTTGTCAATCGAACATCGTCAGTGTTTCGAGAACGTATCCGATTACGCGATGACGAGGTTCGGTTATTTATCATAATATTTGTATGATGTTCGTTCCCCCTGACATAGAACGGCCAAGACCCATGTTCTATTGTCTAACCGACATTCCATAACCATTCTTACGCTTGTCACCGGAAACCGATTTCTCCGTATACACAGCAAACAGAAGAATCTAATTCGGCCCGCCCGGCAGAAATTCTCTGAAACAAAATTTCCTATGTAGGCATAGCAACCCGTGTTCTTCATGTTCTTAATAAGTGGCAGTGAGTTTATTTAGCTATGCCTCCACTGCCACGACACCCTGGATGGATTCTTGTCTTTGTTCCACCACCACGAAACAATTTCATCTATCCGCCTTTCCAGGCTACGGACAGACATTACGATCTACACGATTGACCACCAGAGGAGTCAGATTTTAGCCACCGAACCGTGCAGAAGGGTCCAATTTAACGTTCGAAGTGTGCGCACGCGTAGAGTGTAGAGTCATTAGTTAAAGTTGTGGCGGTCTGATTGTCCGGTTTTAAATATATTTATTCCTGTCACTTGCATTCAAAATCGATTTCAAACGTAGTAAACGTACCGGCGGGCAATGACAAATTATGTCTGAGTGTGATCAGTATAATTAATTGGCGAATTAAATGTGATTAGTCGAACTAATTAGTACAATGTACATACTTACAGCCACATCGTTTATTGTAAAATTGCACAACTTCAAGCTACTACTCCATAATTCCTACCTATCTATACTCCATAATTCCTACCTATCTATACTCCATAATTCCTACCTATCTATACTCCATAATTCCTAAATACTAATATTAAAATAGACTAAAGTAAAGTGCAATTAAATTAAGGAATCATTGTGTCAAGTGTTCTTGTAAATTTTCGTCCAGTTTCACGATTGCATAAAATTGCACACTTCAAGCTACTGAATAAATACCAATATTAAGATAGACTAAACCACAATCCAGTGGAATAAAAGAATCATTTGTTACAAAAACGGTGTTTTTCATTTTATTTATTCCTTGTTTGGAGATCGTTTGTTCCTGCTTTTAACCTTCCCTCGATGACCTGCAGTGTTTCACCAGCGAACTATGTCGTGGGTTGGTAGTAGAACCAGCGCCCATGACGGCGCCACGACAATCTACCCCGCAAGCTCATTACTCAGAACAATACTGGAATTCCATTTCTCATAATTGAAGGAATCACTGCGTTTCATGCTGTGATCTTATGTCCCTTTCAAAACATGAAGCATCAAGATTTCAAACATTTTGTTTCATGTTTTTATTTATTGTTTTTGTTTTTATAGTGACTATAACTTTCTTTCCCACTCTTCGGGAGACTGGTGAATTATTCCCTAGGTGTAGCAATTTCAAAGCCTGATCGTACCTCTAGCACTGAGGTTTGCGCTGGGAGTGCGCCTACAGTAGGGCCTGACCATAAAAACTTTTCAGTTAGACTCGTAATTTGGTTTTCCTCGACGAAAGTCCTTTACAAGGGCGAAGATATCGGAGAGAAACCTGAGTCTGGCCAGTTAAATCAGGGGCTCCAAGTTTTAGGAATGCTTACTTATCCTTTTTATATCGGGCCTTTCCCTTTTTGTCCACTGTTTGGGCTTTATTGGGACGATTACGTGAGTAGCACGTGGCCGAACATTCTTTCGCAGCCCTCTCCTGTGTGGGTAGGGTTTCCGGGCGAGTACCGGCCGCAGTATCGACCTTGCCAGGTCCCTTTGGCACGGCTCCCCGTTCGGCTGCCGTATGTTCAACCCTTCCCGTCTTATTGTTTGCAAAGTCAACGGAGAAAGGTTCGGGATTTACGGTCGTTCGGGGAAAAACCAAACAACCACTCGGTCCATCGACCTGGCAGTTTTTCGACAGGAAGTCGTACCCCAACAACCCGTCTTCTCTTAAACCCGGCAAGGAGTCCACTATTTGGAAACTGCAGGGAATCTTGTGGTGCAAAATGAAATTCCCATGGCAGCATCCCCTCGACTTGCCTTTACCAAACAGCGCTTGGAGCGTTGTGGATTTATGCACATCCATGCCATGTCTAGGATGGAGTGCCTTCAGCTTCAACAAACTGATCTCAGCGCCTGTGTCCACGATAAGGCGCGTAGTGTTCCTACGGCCAATGTCCAATGGAAGTTGGACAATCGGAATTTGGGTCAGCGAAAACTGAGAACAGCTTGAGCTGGGTTGCGATTTTACCCACCCACCTAGTGTGTTTTGGAGAGTTCTGCCCCAGTGATTTGTATGGAACATGGGTGTTCTGCCTCAGTTGTTCTATTTATAGACACGATGACGTCATCACATCCGAAAGCTGTATGTCAAGGTTGAGATATGTTTGGTGGGTGGCGAAGGCTGTTTGTGGGAGTGATTCATGGTTGGCGGGGGGTTGTGGGTTCATATCAGGGGTAGTAATTGATGCTCTTATCAGGTGTAGTAATTGCTGTTCTTATCAGGTGTAGTAATTGTTGTAGTTTGTAGTATGTTTCTTATCAGGGGTAGTAATTGATGCTCTTATCAGTATGGTTTACTGCGTTCTGCCCCAGGTTTCTGCCTCAAAGCTCTTTTTCTGCCTCAAAGCTCTACGTCAAGGTGGAGATATGTTTGGTGTGTGGTGAGTGGTGATAGTGGGATGTGATTCATGGTTGGTCTGGCTTATCTGAGGTGGTAATAGTAGTATTTAGTGTATTTCTTATCAGTATTGGTATTAATTGTGATATTTTCTGTGTGTGATTAATGGTTGGCGGGGTGTTGTGAGGTTCTTATCTTGTGTTGTTCTAATCAGTATTAGTAGTAATTGGGTATAGTTTGTAGTATTCTTATCGCTGGTTGTTGGTTGATGTCGTAATCGAATGGGGATGTAGTTGTTGGATTTTTTGTGCTTTTGATGCTATGGTTTTTGCAGGTGGTGGTGGATGCTTTTGTTGGCTATTGGGCTTTTTGTAGGTGGTGGTGAGTATCGGGGCTTTTTGATAATGGATTTGTGGTTAGGTGGTATCAGGGCTTTTTTTGCTATGGGGTTTGTGTTTTTGCTGGCTATTGGGCTTTTTGTAGGTGGTGGTGGATGTTTTTGGTGAGTATCGGGGCTTTTTGCTAATGGATTTGTGCTTAGGTGGTGATATCGGGGCTTTTTGTTATGGGGTTTGTGTTTTTGATGGTATTGTTTTTTGGTGAGTATCGGGGCTTTTTGCTAATGGATTTGTGCTTAGGTGGTGATATCGGGGCTTTTTGTTATGGGGTTTGTGTTTTTGATGGTATTGTTTTTTGGTGAGTATCGGGGCTTTTTGCTAATGGATTTGTGCTTAGGTGGTGATGTCGGGGCTTTTTGTTATGGGGTTTGTGTTTTTGATGGTATTGTTTTTGTAGGTGGTGGTGGTAGATGTCTTTGCCGAGTATTGGAGCGGGGGGCTCAAGGCTCAGATCTGGCGGGGGTGGGGTCTTTTTGGTCTATGATGATGATGATGAATGGGTTGTGCTTTAGGCTTTTGTCTCGGTTGTAAGCTGTTAATTGTGGCGGAAATAAAAAAACGGTGTCTTTGTTGTGCTTTTTAATCTTATTGTCATTAAGCTGAGTAATATATACGGGAATTTTGTTGTTTGTGGATTTGTATGGGAAATGGGTTTACCCGACCTCCCCCAGTTTGCCTTATGTCGACACACTGGCGCCGTGTGTGTGCGTCGACCGCAAAATTCGCATCGTGTCGTTTTCCTCCGTCCAGGATTGTTCTGCTTGGGGGTCCCTATAGACTCCGAACTAGCAGAACTGGAGCGGCTTTGGCCTACCTTGGGCCGAATGTGCTGAGGTCGCAGCTTCCGACTCCCTGAGTTCGTTACGGGCCCCGGGTCTGACTCGGCCTCTGAGCCTCTATTGGCTCTGTATTGACAGAGCTGGAACGGCTATTGCCCGCCGAGGGTTGAGGTAAATGCGGCTCGACAGGTCGCCGCTCGTCATTGCACCTGCCCCGCCCCGCCTGCCGATCCCTTGAGAATCCGAAGCAGCAGGGTCAGAGCCGGAGTCCGAATCCACCGTGCGGCCTCCACCGGTCCACCGGATTACGTCGTTTAAGTTACTATGTTTTTGTGAATTGCTGTTTAGACCAGCAGTAGTGTACAATAGATTGTTATAATGATAAAATTATAATAGAACAATGTTTTCTACGTAGAGCGTTAGAAGTAGAGTCGTTTTGGATCCATAAATGGTAAGATTTCCTCATTCTCTCTTATTCATATTTTGGTATCCTTTTTTAATGTAAGGCTGAAGCCAGGAACTACTAATTGACGTAACTACAATACAATGCACACTTCTCTTCCATTTATCTGAAAGGTTATGCAAACGCGAAGATTTACAAGTGCGACAATCCAAAATGCCCACGCCCAGCTAGTTTTATATCAGGCGGTTCTAATAAGGATGATAATTTTCCATGTACTCGTCCTTCATGTCCAGGAAGATTTCAGCTGGTTCGTCATGTGAGTTTTGTCGATTGCCCTGGTCACGACATTCTTATGGCTACAATGTTGAACGGTGCTGCTGTGATGGATGCCGCATTACTTTTAATTGCCGGTAAGTGGAGATTCATAATTTTATTAGTAATATATAATTATAATGTTTTATCAATAATGTATTAATAATTAATAAGTACAAATGGAATTGACATATAACTAACGCACTTTCAGGCAACGAATCCTGTCCACAACCACAGACTTCAGAACATTTAGCTGCCATTGAAATTATGAAGTTGAAACATATAATTATTTTACAAAATAAAATTGATTTAGTTACTGAAAATCAAGCCAAGGAACAACACGAAGAAATAGTGAAATTCGTCCAAGGGACTGTTGCTGAGGGCAGCCCTATCGTGCCAATTTCGGCTCAACTTAAGTATAACATTGAAGTAATTTAATGAACAATATTTTATTTATATTTCCAAGTTTATACTCATTATTTTGTTTTGATATCTTTGTGTTTTAGGTATTGTGTGAATATATTGTTAATAAGATTCCGGTGCCCATAAGGAATTTCGAAGCACCACCAAGATTGATAGTGATTCGATCATTTGATGTTAACAAACCTGGCTGCGAAGTTAGTGACCTTAAAGGAGGCGTTGCTGGTGGATCGATACTGAGTGGAGTTTTAAAAGTTGGCCAAGAAATCGAAGTACGACCTGGTGTCGTTACAAAAGATTCAGAAGGCAACGTTACGTGCCGGCCAATATTTTCAAGAATCGTTTCGTTGTACACGGAACAAAACGAATTACAGTTCGCCGTGCCAGGGGGACTTATAGGTGTTGGTACAAAGATTGATCCAACTTTGTGTCGTGCTGATCGTTTAGTTGGTCAAGTATTGGGTGCCGTTGGCCATTTACCAGAGATCTATACCGAGTTGGAAATTTCGTATTATTTATTAAAACGGCTTTTGGGAGTGCGTACAGAGGGTGACAAAAAGGGAGCTAAGGTTCCGAAACTAGCCAAAAATGAGATTCTCTTAGTCAATATCGGTTCACTAAGTACTGGTGGTCGAGTACGTGCAACGAAAGATGATTTGGCGAAGATTGTCGTCACAACTCCAGTATGTACAGAAATGGGAGAAAAAATTGCTTTAAGTCGTCGTGTGGAACAGCATTGGCGGTAAGTTGTGCATAATTCGATTGAGTATTCTCTTATGGATAAAAACCATGCTTACTAAGACAAATGTTTAAAAAACGCATTTTCTTTTATTTGCAGTTTGATTGGCTGGGGTCAGATTCGAGGAGGTAAAACTGTTCCACCTGTAATTGATAGGCAGACAAAGTAAAGACATTACTTTTTCTACCATATATATGTATTCGTACATACATATGTATAAAATCCTTTTTTTTTTACTACAAGCAATAGTTTTTATAATTAATTTACATATTCTATTGATTGAACATTTCTATTTAAAATAAAAGTAGAGAAGACAGTAGAAACCAACCAAATGTGTAGTTGGTTGGCATTTTTATGTTGTGTAACTTTAAAAGCGTTGTATTTAATTAATATATATTTATAAACGTTTTGTAAGGGTCATAAATCTGTTTCGTCAATGTCGAGCCCATATTAGCTGTAGGAATTTATCACACTTGGAATGCAATTTAGGCTATCTGGATTACAAGATTCGTCGCGACAGCATCTGCGCTCGTGTATATCAACATCATCATCGGCACTACAACCGGGATCAGGTCTTGCCCTATTTAACAAGTCTGAGGCTTGTTAAATTTTCCATAATCAATTGTTTTTTCGGGCAAGGTTATTAGTCTTACGCCATCTTTCGACTAATCATCATCATCGGCACTACAACCGGGATCGGGTCTTGGCCTTATTTAGCAAGTCTCGAGGCCTGTTAAATTTATATATGTGTATATACAGCCTCATAATATCGAGTTTCAATTGTGAAATCCGTTGGGGGTAATAGGTGTGAAAGTACAAACTCAGCTTCTTTGTCAAATTCAACTTTATTGGAAAAGATACTTAAGGGGACATTCCGGTTTGTCGGGTCAAAAAATAGGTTATTTTCATGATTTTTTTTTGAGAGAAAGTATTAATGATATAACAAAAGTTTTTTTTTAAAACATTTTATTCATCTTTCGACTACGTTTGTAAATTTTGTCGAGTCACTCCGGAACCGGAGTTTGATCGGGAATGTTCATAGGAGTGTTATGGTCCGGGACGCCGTGCTTCCTCGTTAGAGGGAAGAGCGTGGACCTTTTATTATTTTTTATTTGATATTATATTTTAGAATATGGATTATTCTAATTTAAACTCTTTTTATTTAAGTAGTTTAGTCACGATGAGAAATATTCATTCTTTTTGTTTATTTGTTTTCTTCTTAATCTTATCTTAATCAATCTCAACTACTTCTCTCTCACTGTGTAAATCTTCTCTTTTCTCAATCTCTAATCTACTTCACTGTGTATTACACAAACTCAAAACTCAAACTAAAACTCAAAGGTGATTTTACTATTAAAATTTCTCTCTTCTTATGCTACTTATTGTTTTAATTGGTTGGAAATTATAATGTGAACAAAACAAATTTTCTTAAAGTATTCCTTTTGTCTCTGTGACTTTTAATTTTGAATAAACTTTGAACGAAAATCAAAGTGCTATGTTTTGAATGAAAAAAGGTGCATGTTATGAAATGTGCTGTAACAGGCTTGATATAGAATATTGTGAAAGTTTATTAATGTTATGTATTAAGTGAGAATAAGATATGAACAGAGGTAGTTTTAAAGGTGTGTTAGAAAAGTAATGAGATTCAGTTTGATCGGGAATGTTCATAGGAGTATGAGAAATTCAACATGCTATCATCAGCAAACGAGCGTATTGGGTCATGGGTAATGAACAAGAGATCATTTGTGGTATAAGGATGAAAAAGAGGGTGGGTGGAAGTAAAGAGTCCTGAAAAACAACTGCATCATTTGATGGGAGGCAGATTTAATACTACACACGACACTTGGATTGAACGGGCAGAAAGATAGTTTCTTATCCATTGGATAAGAAGTGAACTTGACATTGTGCAGATATTGTTGTAATTCCAAATTTACAAGTTGAAGCTGTGATATTGTGTCTTGATTGTTTCTCAGATCACTCTCCAATTTTTCATTGATATCTGAAGCATTCTTGTTCTTCATTCAAATCCTCTTGAGAATTCTCATTTAACTGCGCTTTGTCGCAATTTTCCGTAAGAATATCCAGACAGTTTCGATATGTCAACATTTTCGAGTTGTAATTGTCTTAACTTTTCTTCGACATTCAATCTAATTGTATATTTTTATTTTGGGTAAGAACTAACTATTTGAATATTATCATTTAAGCTTGACAGACTTTCGTTGTTTTTTGTCACTTCTTCCAAATTGTGTGATGTCAATGAAAGTATGAATCAAACAATGCTAAACCTGAATCTCCGTTGATCGTTAATTTGCTGGAATCCAGGAACTACCGAATAGCTGTGTATTCTTCCTTTTGTGCGTGAACAACCAATTAACTGATACCAGGACAGCTTCCCAGTTGCTCTTGGTTCGGATTAATCTAGTGAGTCTTGTTTAGTAATTATTGCAGTTGAATGAACGATGACGATAAACCAAACAGTACCAATTCAATTGCCTTCTCCTTAAATTTGATAACCGCAACAATAATATTTCACTTTTGATCTTGATTTTTCTTTTCTTGATTATCGATGAGCTGTCCAAAATAATTTGATAAGTTTCCATTTGACTGATTAGTTCGATTAGGATTGTTAAAGATATTTTAACAATTAGTTATTATTTTTCACAAAACTTACCCCCGTGGTGAGGACTCGTTCAACTCCGTGGCGATGGCTCGTTCTACCTCGTGTGATGAGATGATCCACAAAGTATCCGCTGGTTATATGCGAATTTGCACTCACTTAATGATATTATAAAACTGTTTATTATTGGTGAGAAACTAAATCAATGCAAACATCAGACGCTTAGCACACAACCTTTTTATTATTGGTATCAACCACTAAATAAATGTAAATTTCCCGTCAACGCTTAGTACACCTTTTTCGTTCCGCTTCCACGATAGTTATTTCGAGGAAGCGGGATTGGCTAATAGGGGGAGACTATGACTAATAAAAAGAATATGACTGTTGCAATGTGAGTGGGGTTTTAGATGGGTGTTTTAGTTTTATTTAAATTATCTACTATTGTATTTGGGGATATTCTGTTGTAAAGGGAAATTAGTGATTTGGAGGGAAGGGAAGGATATGTATTTGAAGACACGAGATGTTAATTATTCAAAGGGGGAGTTTATTTGATTGAACTTTAATTATACAACAGGATGATCCCAAGAAACAATCTCGCCTGATATTCTTGAAGATTTGGTTTTTTAACTTTCTTAAAGATTTAGACCTGCGCTAGTTTGTAGTCAGAAAAAATATTTTCACATAGACCAAACTCGGTCTCTGTTACCCTTTTTTTTTTACACTGACGCGCGCACAAAAGGGGACTTTGAAGTACCCTTAAGTACCCTTTATTTTCTTAAATATATAATAATGCGTATTACTTAAGGCTAAGTTTCCAACTCAACTATATTCAGTTAAGGTTGTAACACTTTGTATAACTCTTTTATTGTCTCATGTGTTGTAACCGTTTTGTATCGGTTGCGTTTTGTATCACTTATTTTGTCAGTATTTGGGGGTGGGGGTGGTGGCCGCCGACGCACGGCACGGGTTTACTATCACCCACCAACGATGTTATTCCGACGAAAATTTTTCACAGTTACTCCACACGCCGAGAAGAGAAGAAAATAAAATTCACTGGTGTTGTCTTTGTTTATGAGTTTGTGGTTTCTTTGTAGCGCATTCACACTGAATGTCGAATGTCTTCCTTACTAATTATCCTAATTATGAAAACGCCGCAAAGTCTATCTGCTCTTTCCCTATTTATTTGTTACTGCGTCTTAATGTTTATTTACACCAAACATATATTTAATAACTTTCAATAACCTTCAATACCCCCCCCTCCAGGTGTTCAAAGTTAGCCATCCGTTCTGCTCGTGTGAGGGTTATTTTCGTCCCCGGTGAAAAAATACAAAAAATGCAAAAAGTTTATTGAACTTAAATACATTTAGCCCAATGTGAGTGGAAAAAATTAAAATTGATAAAAAACAACAAAATGGCGGACTATTGAAAAAAAATTGATTTTTCGGCCCTTTTTTGCTCTATTTTTTAGTTATAACTAAAAAAATAAATAAACAAAAAAGTAATTCACTCGCAATTTGCGTGTGCTTGTTAAAAATATGTGTGCGAACTTTCATAAGAATCGCCTGCACCGTTTTCATATTATCGCTTACACCGCACTCAAAAAAGTCGTTTCGAGAAAAACGCATTCGAAGTTTGGAGATAAATTAGACAAAAGATAAAAGTGATTTTTTTCATGAAATCGTCGGGATTTTTTATACTAACAGCTAGACATCTTTTCCTGGACCATAAACAATTCCTTCCACGACTTCGAATTGGTCCTCCAGTTGCATTTTCGCCTTTTTCCTCGCTGTTCGTGCCTCGTGCGAGTTGTATACTAGGCTGCGGTCAGCGTCTTGCAGCCGATCTCTGTCCCTCTCGTTCGCAAACGCTCTCGCAGCGTACCCAATTTTGATGCCCACGACTTGCATTATTAGCAATACGGGTAAAAACCCCCCATTAAACATACAAGCTGCGGTAAGAGCCGCAACTTCAATGTTTTTCTTACCACTGTATGTGTGTTTTGGCGCCATTTGCCAGAGAGTAGCATTGAAACTTTCGTTGTTATTTTGAGTGAAACCTCCCTCGCATTTTTTTTTAACAAATCGGGATCTGTCAGTTTTACGTAAGCTGGGTAAATAGCTGTTCGTACTTTAGGATCCAAGGGAGGTTTGTCGTGGTAGAACTTTGACAGCCCATTCGCACCTTCCGCGCGTTTCCATTTGCACCATGACTCTGGGCCCTCTGGACAGTTTTGATGTTGCGGATTTTCATCGGTTGATATTTTGTGGTAGTATGTTGCCCAAATTTTTTTCGCCATTTCTTCAGCAGAGTGAGCATTGTGTCTAATCCCAAGGTCGTAATAAGTCGTCAGTTCTATTATCATGTTTCCCGTAAGTTTGCTAGGACCAGCTCCTCCTAATTGGTCTGCTTTTTTTATGACACCGCGTAATTGCGAACCGATTCGCTTTCCCACGTAATTGATACGCTCGGCCTTTACAACATTTGGAAATGATTTCTGCAACGCATTCGTTATTTTTACATCCCCGTCTCCAACGCACCTTTCGTAAATGCGGCCGTGCAGATCAAAAGCGCGCTCGAACATCTCTAACATTCCGTCAGGCTCCATTTTACCCGAACTTCCATTGTGATCCAATGTGCAAACTGGTTAGTGCTCATCCCACCAAGTATCATATTCAGGGGTGCCTTTCTTTGTTTTCATAAGGTTGCAGCCTTGGCAATAACGCGATTTCACAGTGAGATCGAGAACTTTGTTTGTGTTGTTGCCGATCAATGTCATAACGCCATAATTAGCAGTATGACCCCTTTTGCTCCAACTACCATCTCCAGAAGCAGTAAATTTTTTATCTTCACTTTCATCAGTTTTTTCTTTTTCTTCTTTGCTAGCTTTTTTTATCACGGAAGAAAAACCGCCGATACAAGCGGTGCGTGCATTATCGAGAGCAGCGTAGTAGATGTGTTTCAAAAATTCGCCAATATCCATCAGTGAAGTGAAACAATGTAATCCATTTAACCCGACACCCAAGATGCGCATTACGAATACTATTCTACGGTTAATTTCGTAAGCTTTGTTGGCGATTCATGGACAGGACTTGATGACCCTCTCACCACAGTTGCATTCGACGATCAGTTTGAATCCTAGCCCTTTCTCAGATTTTTTTGAAAAGTTTATCGAACCGTCACAGTTTTTACACTTTATAATGTTTGAAAGTTCGGAAAAAATTGAAAAAAAGTAACATCACGTATGCCGCCCTCACTGTGACCGTTGGAGCGAAGTCGTGCGATGTACCCAATTTTTGTGCCCATGTAGTCGCATACTCAGTTTCCAGTTCATGTACAGTTCCCATAAATCCTTTTGGTTTTTATATCGACTCCCTGGACGCACCCCTGACTTACGCGAACCTTTAACGTTTTTAAACATTATTTTTTATTATTATTATTTATTGGCCTGTAGGAACCCGGAAGTTCATGACTTCACCGACTCGGCTTCGCCATTGTTCCCTGTCCTGGGTACTCTCCTTCCACGCTTGACCATTCGATCCGATCTCCTCAAGGTCAAACCTAACATTGTCCTCCCATCTCCGTCGCGGCCGTCCTGTCGGTCTGTTTCCCGTTGGTCTACCGTCAAGAATTCTATGCACGGTCCCATCGTTGCCCATTCGCGCCACGTGTCCGGCCCATCTTAATCTTCGCGACTTGATTACTCTCACTATTGTAGGTTTGCGATATAGCTCTTCCAATTCGTGATTATGGAGTGTCCTCCATTGTCCTGCCTCCTCGTCATATTTACCTCCAAAGATACCCCTCAAAATTGTATTCTCGAATACGCGGAATTTGTTTTCTTCCCGTTTTGTGAGAGCCCATGTTTCGCATCCATATAGAACAATCAGAATGATTATGGATCTATAGACACGGAGCTTTATATTACGTGACAGCAGTCTGGTTTTCAGCAGTTTACTGACTGCTTGCCAACTAGCGTTGCCGGAATGTAGTCTTTTGTTAATTTCCTTCGACATTTCGTTACTGGGCGTCAGTATCGTTCCCAGATATTTAAATTCTTCAACTTTTTGAAATATCTTACCTCTGACGTTTATATGTGTTCTCTGGGGTCCACCTGCTCTCGCCGTAATCATGTATTTTGTTTTGTCTTCATTTATTTCTAGGCCCACCTCTTCTGCCGCTTGCATGATGATTTCACAGTTTTTACTAACAGTTTCTAGATTATCGCCCAGAACGGTGATGTCATTCGCATATGCGAGCACTTGTGTGACCCCGTTCAGGTATGATCCGGCCATGTTGTCGTCTTGTACCTTTCTGATGGCATACTCGAGCACAAGGTTAAAAAGACACGGTGATAGACCATCTCCCTGCTTTAGTCCGTCCCGGATTTCAAATTGTTCTGAGAGGTGGTTTTCTATTCTAACTCGCCCTTAAACATTATGTTAGAAAAATTTACCGTTGAAAAATGTATGAAACGGACGCCTAAACGCGAGCACTGCACCCTCTGAGACCACGTTTACACTAAATACTTTTTCCTCATCAAGAAAAAGAAACAAAGAAACATCAAAAATACCTACCCCGTGACGTCACCGGTAGGAACATCTTCCATAGTCACCAAACAAGAAAAAACCACCAGCACCGTGCAACGGGCAAGTTAGTTTCATATATATGATCGGATTGTCCTCTTGACTGTTTTGTCCGATGGGTCATCGTCCTCTTCTTGAGGTTCTTTCATTGTACCCGGGGCGTATCTAAGTTCTGTAGCGTGGGTCGTGAAAAGTAACTGCAACATCGTTAAAAGAGGAGCCGAATGATATCGTCAACCGAAATACTGGGACCGATTAGAAAACTTCTTTTGTTTACCCGCGGTGAATTCTGCAGAATTAGGATAAATGAAACAACCTGGGATGTTGAAAAGTGGACTGTAATTTGGATTCGCTAAATTTAATATGATTTGGTAGAATTGCTAGCTTTTCGTTTATTAATGATGAGATCAATATTATTATTTAGGTTCTTGTTCGACTTGTTGAAATGTTGGTTCGTTTATCTTGGAGTTTGTAAGATGGGAAAAATAGAAAGTATTTATTATTTTATTTTATTTTCCGCCGATTACAAACAAAACAATTATTCAAATAAAAGCAGAAGTTAGTTTTATTTCACAAGAATAATGAACCATCCAACCAGTACGGGCTCGCATATGTCCAGCCCGATTGAAACTCAGGAAATATATATGTGGTAAGCATATTCCACTTGACCACGGTATCTTCGTTTTCAGAAGCACATCTGCCATAGTTCCAATCACATGAAGTGCTCCATCCTTTTGTTTATCATCAGCGTTTGGTGATGTAATAACCTGCATTATGATTCTCATAGTTTTCGGTAGAATTCCTTTCCGCGTTTTACCTGATGAGTGTTGAAACATTTGTGCTGCATCTTCCAAACATGCGGACCATTATGTCGGAAGCATGCACAATTGCATTCACAATATTGCCCCGATTCATTACACCATCCTGTTCATGAATTGAGAAAGTAATTGCTTCGCCAGGTTTTGTCTCCTTGTCGAACCAGTAGGACGAAATGAAATCCTTGAGGTAGATAGCTCCAACTTGTCTAACCGGTAGTTCCACATTGTTCTTCATAACGATTTGTAGAATAATGGAACACATCCTATAATTTTGTGAATCTGTGATAATTGCTCTTCGGCGTGCTTTCGCTGCTCAGGAACAACATCTATTGTGGCCCGTATCAGCTCCGTCCGTTTGTTCTGGTCCATATCTAATAATTGTTCTTGTTTCCGGTTTCACCACTCTACTATTATTACTTGTTTAATGTATGTTATATTAAATAAAGATTCCTTTTAGTTAAAAATGACAACAGCTATCCGACGGTAGACAATATTGACGAAATTCAGTCACTTTTATGCACACCACACAACCCTTTTCCAAGTTATGATCCATTTGGATCATAATTGCCACATACCTTTCTTCCTCGTTGAGGCTTGTTATATGGCGATGTACTTCAGTTTTTTCCTGGTTGTTGTGTGTTGGGCGTAATCCGCAACACGATCAGCCAACAGGCACCCGTGAGTAACATGCATCCGCCACCAAGAATCCGCTACTTCGCTTCGTGGATGTAAAATCCCTTGGTTGGGGCGCCTTGATTTGTTCCTCGTATGTTGGAATCCGTTTTGATTTGTTGCGCCGACTTCTTGCCTCGGATTTTGGAATCCTGCTTGAAGGACCAAATGATCTGCGTCGAGGTAATCCTAACCGATAAACGATCATCGAATTGGACTATTACTATTATTACTCTTTATTGGCCTGTAGGAACCCGAGAGTTCAGGACCTCACTGACTCGTCTACGGCCTCCGTTTGCCGAGTCGGTGTTTTCTTAATGAATCATTCCCTTATGGTAGTGTCGGCTCATCACACCTATGCCACCGGGTTTGTACAAAGGTATTTCTAAATGCGCAAGTTACTACAAATGACAGCAGAATGTAAAACCAATAATCACATAACATAACATTCAATAAGACAGAATAATAGTTAATATCTATCACACAGTCGTCGATTGAACCTTCGTGCAAGCTCCCACACACATCCCTTAGCTATTGAAACTACGAAATTATGTTAGGAACCAAAACTCATCAACACTGTTATCGATTCGTCGGCGTTGTCCAATTAAGGCATCAAACGAAAATCATTTCCATACACCACATCGGAATAATGCCACTCCACATGGAATCCGATTGCCATCATTTACCCTAAATTCTTCGTAGGAAAATGCAATAATCTGCAAATGCAGTTTGCAGATGGACGAGATACACTATATAGAATCATCAACGCGCTGCTGTTTTTGGTCGACAGTCAGCAAACACGGCACCCATCGCGCCGATAACTTCTTCATTTCCAAAAGAAGTCCGCTCGTTTGAGATGCCCATGGCCTCAGCCAACTCCCGCAACTTCACTTCACAGTCACTTAAAACTATTCGATGCACTTGCTTTGCGATTTCCGCATTCGTGGCCTCTTTTGGTTGCGTCTTCGGTGGTTGTACAACCCATTTTAAATTCACTACACCGCCGGTAAACTGTTGTTCTCGAATGAGCGGATGTGATAACATTTCTGCAACCATTGCAATGAGTGTTCAGACGTTTTTCTCATCAAAAAACATTATTATTATTATTATTATTTATTACAATGCAAGTAAATTACATGGTAACTTAAAACTAATAGCACTAGCGCCTAAGGCTTTCGGCTAGAAAACAATGTTTGATCAAGATGTGATATTCCTGTTTTTCCATTTTTTTTTACGAAGGCGAAAGTAGCGTCACTCAAATGACTGTAGCTTGTACGCAAATGGACGAAATGTCACAAAACTTCATACATAAACTAATGACAGGTGAGTTCATGTTGTAGCGGCGCTACGTATTGAAAAATCGCGGGACTTTTTAACCCATGTACATACACGAATCAATTCGAGCGCCAAGGATTGACAGTTCCTTGAATTCGACGAAGCTAACGACCTTCATCGACAGTTCAATTACGTAGGGCTATGAATTGTATTCGATTAGATAATTCCCATTAGCATATCCCGTTAAGGACGGAATTCAACGAATTGAACTTGAACCGCTGATTGATAATGAGGTTCCAAGAGCTAAGTGGCAAATGAGTACATCGAATTGGACACGACCCATAATTGTTTATCAAAACAATCATAGCAATGGTCACGACCTATGATCCGTTTTCTAAACCAAACATACACTCATCCATCCTAGCGCTTGCTATTGTGGACGAATTTTCTGTTGATATAACATCAACAGGAAAATTCTATCCAGGCAATATGCCTCTATTGTTTACGATAGCAATGCATTTAGCCTCTGATGCATGAACATATTGTTTGAATAGCTGCCTGATTGGATTCCATTCTTAGCATCCAATGCATTTTCGTTGTCCTTCCTTCCAGGGGGATGGACTTACAACAGATCTATACGATCACAATAGAAATCGTTCCAATGAAACCACATCTGATTTCTCATTGGTTGGCGGTCAAAAAAATGTCTTTTCCCGTTTTACTTCGCTAGTGGAAACTCGCCACACTGATGAGTTGATTCCGAAGCGAGCAATCCTCAAAGAGTCAGATTTAATTACCCAGACGAGGCGCATGATAACTCGAGAGTGCGAGCAGTTTAAATCAATAAGTAAAATTCTTAGTCGGTGTCGAGGTCGTCGCATGGCAAAAGTTTTAGTCGTTGACTTCTAACAAGGTTTCATAAATCGATGTCAAAATCAGAATTGTGTTCGGTAATTATCAACAAAAAATACATTCGGTGCCAGTGGACAGTTACAAGTTGTAACACTTAATTGCACTGTAAAACGACTCGCCATATTTCAATGTAATACTAGCAAACATCACTGGGATCTGTTCAATTTGTACAAACGAGAATACTATAAAATAAATTCGCAAAGTGTCATTCAGTTTTTAGTAATTGCAAATGTTATGTTTCTTGCCGAATTGTGAAATTTAAAAAAGAAAACAAAAATAAAACCATAATAAACATTATCAGCGTGTTTCATTTTTTTCTTTCAATTTACCTTGCACATTCTACCTGGAACAGTTTTGTGGAGTGTCGACGAACGCAGTGGGAAGAAAGTGAATCCATGTCCCTGAGCCATCGACTTTCTTTACCCCACAATACTATCACGGATACTGTTCCTCGGAGATTCGTGGTATTGTTTCGAGCAATTCGGTTAATATGCACTCCACGAGACAATCCGACGGATCGCGCCGCTTTGCAGTTCATCTCCCAACGGCGCGAATATCTCTCCATCAGAACTCCTTCCGTTACACAGCGGAAAAGCTGTGAGATTATCTCTCCGCGCGAGTGTTTGCTGGGCGTTGCAACCTGCAACTGTTCAAGAAGAAGTGCAACCGTTTTTTGGTGGCATCTCGGGGCGCCGAGCCGTATAGGTGTTATAGGTTCGCCTCTCCTGAGAGAAGTATATAAAAAAAACAATTTTGTAACAAATATTTTGGGTTATACGAGGGCAGTTTGATAAATCAGTGACTTTTTGAATTTCCTGCGCGCAGTAATTTTAAATGCTCCCGTTAATAGCTGTCTATAAATAGACTACTGTCGAGGTTTGAGGAATCTGCGTCATGTAGTGTGTGTTTAGCAATGAAAGCAGACAATCTTGTAAATCATAACGAAAATGGAAATAATTGAATTTCGTGGAATGATTAACCATCCATAAATTGAAGAGGTCATCACAGCAATTAACGCCTGTTTTGAGGGCCTTGGGGAAACCTATTATTTGGAAGGAATAAGAAAATTGGAAAAACGCTGGACTAAATGTAGGAGACTATGTTGAGAAATAAAATGCTCATTTACCGAAAAATAAATTTTTTTATTCAAAAAGTCACTGAATTATCAAGAGGTACGAGGAATATATAAATAAAAAACAAAAATAATCACAAATGATATTTGCTTTGAAACAGGCGTGCCACGTGATCAAACCATAATTTCATTTATAGCATCGTCAACAATAGGCTGGGAACGAACCTCTTATCCTTCGTTATCATTGTATTTTATTTTCCCACAAGTTGAAAAGAGTAGGTTCATGAGTTAACACTCACTCCAAATCATCCTTATATATGGGACTATCTCAATGGGTAAATACTATTATCTACATTCTACACATTTCCGCGTTTACGGGTTTTTGCGTTTACAGTAGAGTGAAGCAGAAAACCTTGTGATAAGCATTTTCAATGGAGCTCACAACGAGTTCACACTGCCTGAAATGTTTGTTGATGTATCATGCAATGTCCGGCATAATAGTGGACCAGCGGGTCACTCAAACGCACGAATGTTTCTGGATGGTTTTTATTAGGATCATCATATGTCTTTTTTGCACTTCACGGGTTGAACTTTTAATTCTTTTCAAGCTTTTTGGTTGTGCTATTACCACCGGCAGGATCATAACGTACCTGGTCAACCGATATACGTCGTCATACCACAATCCTACAATAAAGTTTCCTGTACAATTTATACATACGGCGCAAGGCTAATAACCTTGCCCGTAAAAATAAATTATTATGGAAAATTTAACAAGCCTCGAAACTTGCTAAATAAGGCCAAGACCGGATCCCGGTTGTAGTGCCGATAATGATGATGATGATATTTTATACATTACATCACGCCCACATTTTTCTGTGTGTTTGTCTGCATTGCTGTTTGAAAAACGTAACTCTTCAATTCATAAATCCAGACTTAGTATTCCAAGGCAACTAAATTATGCCTCCGTTTAAAATTACCAAATTTATTTAAGATATCTGAGCTTCTGTGAGTATTTGACTATCTTGTGTCATCTAAGACGGCTTAAAAGGTCTTACATCGCCCCCGTTGGCTTATCAGATAATGATGTACTGAATGACTGGAAAATCGGATTAATGTCTAGCTAAACAACAAGAAGCCCATTCATACGGAGCAACATTAACTGAACCTAATACATCGCTTACCATATTTTAACTGCGTTATCTGTAATTTAAAGTGTCTAGCATGCCCTTCGCATATCAAATATTGTATGAGTTAATGTGTTTAAACCTTGTAGTTCCATGCAAAGTTGAGAACCTTATCTAACTTTTATGGACGTTTAGAAAGAGGATGTTTCGAATATCAAATTTTTAGTTCCCAACGATAAATCATATTAAGCCGACAGTTTCTGCAGGCAGGACAAAAGAATATACCCAAAAATGTGTGCATTTTCTAACGGGCAAGGCGAATGATACTACCCCAATATTCGCATTGACACCAAACACAATTTGTCATTATGTTTCTATTGATTAGAGAACTATTTTTCTTAGGTTAATTACAATCGCACAAAAGGGTTTTTTTTTCAATACTCTTAAATGTCACTGTGGGGATGGAAGAGATTGAAAGTTGGAGATCTTCGGAAGATACTTTTAGACGGATCCAGACGCAGGCCGGGTTTTTACGTTACAAATGTAATGAGATTAACAACGCTGTGCATGAATTGAGTACTACGTCGCCATCTCTTGAACTTCCCACAGTTACTACGTGAGTATTGAGATGGTTTGAAGCAAAGTAATGTTTTTGAGGTGCGTTACGACTATAAACCTGCTGCATCATGGCAACTCACCTCTCAACAACGCGTCCGTCATTGTGTCACTGCGAAAAGAAACTATTTTGAGGAGGACAACCTTGATGTATAAAAACTCAGGTTACAGAAAAAAAAAGTCAGCATCATTACACATATGACGTTCCCCATATTCTCATTGCTCGCTGTCGAATACTCTGTGGCGGACCTTGTTTATCCTTAGGAAAAAAACAGAAAGTTTTTTAAAGTGGACTGGTGCCCACTTTTTAATTGTCAGCTAGTGTGGGTTTGTTGTTGCTTCTTTCAGGAATCAGCACCCTAACATGCTATTTTGCCTTGATAGGGTCTGTTAGGTACCCAAACCCACTCTATCTTTTCTGAAAAATAACAACTAAAAATATAATTACAAGTAAAAACCTACTGTGAAAAAAAAATAAAGGGGGTATGGGAGCGAACATACAGGGCAAAGACACTGATTGCTTTCAACGCGAAAGCGAAGCCCAGGACGATCCTTGTCCTTGTTCAATCCAAGTTGACAAGCAGTCTCCACGTGACACCCCTGGATAGATTGTGGGGGTTCTTTAAAGCTTACCTGAAGAACCTGTGGCGGTTCCGCCAAATCCCACGGTTCACCTTCCTGAAAAACCCCCATCCATACAACCCAGTCTGCATAGGCTTTCGCTAATGCGATCGCATTAGCACCTTAAATGCTTCACGCATCAAATAAATCAAATTTATTTACCTAAAGGTCCCTGTAAAGAATCCTTACCTTTTCTTGCATACAATTCCTGTAAGAGTTCTTTCTCACCATTATCATAAATTCCCTGTAATAAAATTCATCGGTTCGCACATCATACGACCGCATATCAGGGAATCTTACCCTTGAGTTGGCTAATCCCAGCCTCAATATGTGTACATAAAAACTATCTCTGCACACATCCACTGACGACCACTTTAGCCAGCGATAAATAGCCCAGCACCAGCTGCATGTATTTAGCACCATCCACGTTGAGACTATTTCCCTACTCGCGCCATGTGCCAACAAAAGCAAATACACGCATCTAGCGTCTAGTGTCATAAACTGAATTCCTTTGCATGTAAACATGCATAAGAATTCGATTCCTTTTCGTTCAGCAAGATACGGTACACGACCACCCATCTTATACCTAAATTGTTTCGGCATCATCAGCATAATAGCAACAGGCTATTTATCCAGCTGCAATAGATCCCATTGGCATCCGACGATTTCGGTTGTATTTACTTTACCGAAATCGTATCCTATGAATACTCTTTATGCCCTTACTTTGTTTCAGATTTGTTATCATGGCTTTGATCGGTGAAAGGAACCGACGTACACACACACACTTGTGTATTGTGAAGATCTCCTCTATGAGATCCGGTTATCACCACCGTAAAAGTGAATGAACCCAAATTTTCCACGGACAACGATTGAATATCGTTGAGTCGTATTTCAACCGCCGATTCGGACTATTCGTTTTCCGCTCCCCGTACCTTCGGGGAGGCGTACATCCCCGGAGTCACGGATTTTAAACCCCCTAGTTTATAGAAAGTTGGTTTCGGATCGTGTGCGTCGACCTGATTACCTTACCTGTTCCCGTTTAATTGTACAATTAGATAGTCAAAAAGTATTCCGAGAATGTGTTTATACCAGTGTTAAAGTAAAATTAAATGCTTTAGTTTTCACCGAATAGTTCCGATAAACAATAACCGCAACCCTTTAAATTGTTAACGAAATGTGCTGTGTTTTAAACTGACTGTAAACGCGACTTACAATAGACATAGACTTAATAAAATAATCAGTAAAAACAATAAAATATTGTACACCAAACCAGTGTGTTTCATTTCCTTTTCCGTGGTGAATAGTTTTCTTTTGTTACTTGTCGGCGGAACTGTCAACCGTCGGATGGGGATAGGAGTGGACCGAGTGTCCGTGTTTGGCACAATACTCCTAATCCCCACAAACCCACCATAATTGCAACCCAACTCCCATCTCCCTCGCATACCTGCAACATTTCCTTCTTCAAGGACATGTAATGCACTTAACGCATTACAGAAAATTCTCTACAAGAATTCTTTCATTCATGCATCCAATGCATTTTCTAATATCCTGAAAAAAATTCTTTATAGGCCAAGCATCATATTTCTGAAAAAAACAATTCGGTTACCGTACCATGTAACCGCCATAATTAGAAAAACTATTCGGCACCCTTGTTTGCCAGGCAAATCCCAGCCTCACATGTGCGCAGTAATTTTCCTACATGCTCATTGATTGGCGACCTATTTTTCTAACGACACAAAACAACGCCAAGCAGCTTGTTGACACAGCTGCAAACAATCAGCGCAATAGCCGCTAAACCGAATTCTTCAGCATTTACAAATGCAAACAAGAACTCGGTTCCTGCCGCCGCCAGAGATGCCATAAACATCTAAAATCCATTAGCACCTTTTCATAATGGGAATGCGTCTATTTACGCAGCTGCACCCCTCATCCATGACTTTTATGATGCCCTTTGTCCATCTTTCCTTTTTTTCAACTTCGTTTTCCCATGAGCTTCGTGCATGAGTAAAACAATGTGATCTACACGATCACACACACACACCACCGGAATTTAGCCAGCAAGATTCTCTTACTGGTTACTCACCATAGAGAGACATTTTCTCTCTCTTCTCACAAACTCACCATCGAACTGAGGGATGAATCAAGAGTCGGAATTCAGCCCTCGATGACTCGTAATTCAACCACTTAAGAGGTCGGTCGCGTTTCAGATACACCAGCGTTCGCCCGAGGGTGAGCCTACCCTCGAGGGTGTAGAAACCATTAGTTGTGTCGAGTTAGAGTCGGGTTCTTTTTTTTTTTCTAAGCAAAATCCTTTCTGCAATCCTTTCACTCGCTAAACCACTGCGAAAACTCTTCCGTTTGCCTTATTCTTCTGGCCATTTCCCAAATAGATGGAAGACTGCGAACATTCAGCCAATTCCCTAAAAGGGTGACAAATCATAGCACATAGCACTAACTTCTATTCTCTCCAAGGTAATGGAATCACTTATCAACCGTCAACTTTCGAAATATCTGGAAAATGACTTCCTCAATGACCGCCAATATGGCTTTCGTAGTAACAGGTCGCGTAATCTCTCGTTTTGGCGATTTGGCACGGCCAGCAACATCGCCCGATTTAACCTTCCCAGACTTCTTTCTGTGGGGCTACTTGAAGTCGCGAGTTTATGCCAACAAGCCTCAGACAACCGCCGCCCTTAAGGAGAATATTCGACAGGAATTCGAGGAGTTATCACCGGAAATCTTGCGGAAAGTCATGGAAAAGGCGATAAAATGGGTACAAAAGTGTGTCAACACTAGCGGCAGCCACTTGGCGGATATCATCTTTTCCACTTAATAGAAATCGTAAAGGTCCAAATAAAGATTTCCATCACTCAAAAGCTTTTTTTTTGTTTTAGTAAAAAAGTAATTCATAAACACAATTAGATGATTAATTTTGCGTCACCTTGTATGATTTCTATTCCATCATCTCTCCATCCAAGTAGTTAGAGACCCTTGAACTAACACTGTAGACACGTTTTTTACACTAACGCGCACACAAAAGGGAATTTTGAAGTACCCTTAAATGTCAGAGCACAGTGCGAGCGAATGGCGTGGAAGAGGATAAGGAAAGTAGGGTGTCGATGTACATTGGCCTTAAATGCCTGGAGATTACAACGAGGAAGAAACACATGAACAAGTAAAGCATTCCATATTCGTGTGGTTCGGCTAAAGAATGACTCTCTATGTTTATTTGTGCGCCTAAAGTCCACTTTCAACGTGAACTGATGCGCATTCACCGATTGACGGGTATCGCGGGAAAATGTCTGAAGGGGCGGAACACATTCAGCAGGTTCAGTTGAGCAACGACCGTGGTAATACCCTTTTGCAGAAGTCGGGGATTACGCATATTTCGAGGGTTTGTGTTTAGAGGCATTAAGTTAAGGAGGTAGGCGCAGTCGAGCCGGAGAGGACCCGATGAATGAATATTATGTCAGCCACGATCCTGCGCTTCTCAAGGGTTCTGAGGTTGATTAATGTGAGGCGGTTAATGTACGGGGGAAGGATTAATGGGTTTTCCCATCATAGCCCGCGGAGAGCGAACCGAAGGAAGCGACGTTGAATACTTTCGATTCTACAGATATGGATCTTGTGATAAGGAGACCATTCCTAGCTAGCATATTCAAGCGGTGGCCGGACGAGGGTTAGGTAAAGGGATCGAGTAACGTAAGGGTCGGAAAATTCCTTAGACCATCGTTTTACGAATACGAGGGAAGAATTTTCCGGATCGTCTCATCAATGTGAGAGAGGAAGTTAAGTTCCCTATCACAAAGGATCCCAAGATCTCGAATACATTGGACAATGGTCAGGGGTTGGTTATAAAGGGCATAGGAACGTGAGGATGAGTGAATACGCTTACGGGAAAGGGTTATAGATTGGCATTTCATTATCATCGGCACTACAACCGGGATTCGCTCTTGGCCTTATTTAGCAAGTCTCTCTACTGGTACCCGGTCCTTATCCAACACTTTCTAAATTGTTCATAATAATTTTTTTTCCGGGCAAGGTTATAGCGTTTGCTACGATAATGGAAAACGTGTGATTCGAACTGACGCCATGACAGTTACAATCACTAAAAATTGAACCAATGCTCAACACATCGGGCCACTGCCACGTGTACGAATTCGATTTATAAACTCAAGTACACTCAACTGATGTGGAATTGTTATGTTATCGCTGTGGTATACGGCGCTGATGCTTTGCTTATTCGAATTTCCTTTAGGTGTTTTTCACTATTTGCTTGCACATTGTGTGTGTATCTGTTAGAAACGCCACACTACTCCCTCCTCAGTAACTTTGTTACGATCAACTTCGTGTGCGAACGACGGAGCGAGGAATGAGCGAGCGAGAGAACGTCGGATCAGGCGAGTGTGCCGGTGCTCTATGCGGGAGTCGTGATCGTTGGCGTGAAGTTCTGTTTACTATGGGAAAGTGTGTGCTGTGTGTACACAGATCACGTCGGGGTCACCAATTATAGCGTTTGCTACGATAATGAAAAACGTGTGATTCCAATTGGCGCTATGACAGTTAGAATCACTAAAAATTGGACCAATGCTCAACACATCATGGAAGGGATGTGACCTGGATTTCCGCACGTATCTAGTGGGGCACCTACTGCAAGGGCATAACACCTGTAGTGGTTGCTTTCGCTTATCTATTGCTAGTCCCGACTTGCATCCTTTCCCGAAGTGGTATTGGTTTTCTGTGTGGAGCCATTTCAATGGAGCGGGAATTTCACGTTGATTTTTGTGATCATGTGTTTCCTGGCCGTTGTGAAGTCCAGACATTCAAGACCAATATACATAGGTACCTCCTTTTCTTACCCACTTCCTTTCCATCCGCTCGCACTGTGCTCTGACATTTAAGGGTACTTCAAAATCCCCTTATGTGCGCGCGTTAGTGTAAAAAAAAACGTCGGGCCAATGCTGCGTGTACGAATTCGATTTATAAACTTAAGTACACTCAACTGATGTGGAATTGTTATGTTATCGCTATGGTATACGGCTCTGATGCTTTGCTTATTCGAATTTCCTTTCGGTGTTCTTCACTACTTGCTTGCATATTGCGTGTGTATCTGTTAGAAACGCCACCCTACTCCCTCCCCAGTAACGAGCGAGCGAGAGAACGTCGAAGCAGGCGAGTGTGCGGTGCTCTATGCGGAAGTCGTGTTTGTTGTCGTGAAGTTCTGTTTACTATGGGAAAGTGTGTGCTGTGTGGACACAGATCACGTCGGGTTGTTGCGTTAAACAAGGGTAGTGAAGACAGTAATTTGAACATACGATGAAACTGGTGAAAAGCGAAGCAATGAAACATCAGGCTACTGGCCGCGTGTACGTATTCGATTTATGAACTCAAGTACATTCAACTGATGTGGAAGTGTTATGTTATCGCTATGGTATACGGCTCTGATGCTTTGCTTATTCGAATTTCCTTTCGGTGTTCTTCACTATTTGCTTGCATATTGTGTGTGTAGCTGTTAGAAACGCCACAAGGATATTAGCCTTGCGGTCCATATCCGAGGCTTGTTAAATTTTCCATAATAATTCGTTTTTCCGGGCAAGGTTGTTAGACTTGCGTCAACCTTTCTCAAAATGTCGCTTCACGGATTGGTTCCTTATTTGGGGGGTGCCAAAGTAGCTATCCAGAGGTGTCACGTGGAGACTGCATGTCAACTTGGATTGAACAGGGACAAGGATCGTCCTGGCCTCCGCCAGGTTGAAAGCAGAGACTTTGCCCTGTATGTTCGCTCGCACCCCCCATAGATTGGCATTTGGCGATGTTAAGTACAAAGCAATTTTTGTCACGCCAATCGAGAAGCTGTCAAGGTCAGATTGCAGCAGTGCAGAATCAAGTGGTGACTCAATGATCTTGTATACCTTGGTATCATCAGCGTATAGGGACAAGATGAAATTCTTAATGACCTTATCGATGTCATTAGTGGCCAGTATGAATAGAAGAGAACCCAGGTGGCTACGTCGAGGGACACCAGATGTGGCAAGGAAGGTGTTGGATATCATGGACCTGAACCGAACGGAATGAAGTCTATCCTTTAGATAGGAAGAAATCCATATCAGCAATCCAGGTTCGAAGCCAACGGTGGATAATTTGATGAGGATTAGATCATTGGAGATTTTGTCGAATGCTTTACTGAGGCCGACCGAGACTATGTCGAGCTCGTAACCATCCTCTAGTGCTGAGAGTGTAAAGTTAGCAAACTCAACGAGGTTGGTTGTAGTTGATCGGCCATTGAGAAAACCATGTTGTCTTGGTGAAATAAAAGATTTGCAACGAAAACTAAGAGATTCGTACAGAATGCTTTCGAGAATCTTAGGTAAGTGGGACAGTTTGGCGATGGGGCGGTAGTTTGCGACATCGTTTTTGGGACCTTCTTGTGAATGGGGGTGATGAAGGAGGTTTTCCAAATGTGGGGGAATACGCCTTGAGAGAGTGAGAGATTAAATTTCAGTGAGAGGGGAGCAGAGAGAATGGATGAGCATTTTTTGAGGAGAATTGCAGGGATTCCACCAGGGCCTGGTGTAAACTCGCCTTTGAATTTCAGTAGCTTGGATTCAATTAAGGTCGGATCGAATGAGTTGTGGAGAAGGGGCCAGAGGGAAAAGTTAGGCAGGTAGGTAGTTAAAGTATGACGGGTCGGGAACAAAAGAGTCATTAGCGAATGACTGCTTGAATTGAGTGGCGAAGAAATTGGCAATAGTAACAGGATCAGATGAGGTATGGGAGTTTAAGGTAAGCAATATGGGGTAACCATCGGATCTGATACAGGGGCGGGGATTAGTGAGCGGCGGAGGGAGGGGGGGGGGTTGTGGGTGGGCCTGGAAAGGTGTAGGGGAGTTCTAGCTTGCGGGAGAGAGAGAGTAGAGGATTGCTGGGTAGAGGGGTTATTGGGGGGGGGGGGGGGGATTTTGGACGGGTTTCTTCTGAGACGTCGTCTAAGAGCGGGAGTGGAGATGTTGAAATCGAAGGAGGTGGGGAAAGAGTTGGTCTGTCGTAGCATATGCGAGATGGGTGTGTTAGCGCCGCAAGAGGTGTGATGAGCGGGCACGTAAAACAGTCGAGGGTAACGTACGTTACGAGGGTTTGTGTGAAATATTAAAGTGGAGAGCAGGCTTGGGCAATTGATTGAGCCTGCCAGAAAGCGATGGACAAAGGTTATGTCGGCATGGATTCTGCGCTCTTCAAGTGTGTTGAGATTGATTAAAGGGAGCCGGTTTGTGTATGTTGGTAGAATCAGCGGATTTTTCCAGTTTAGTCCGCGGAGGGTAAAGCGCAAGAAACGACGTTGAATTCCCTCAATCCCGCGCATGTGAATCACTTGACACGGGGACCAGACCTGACTAGCATATTCGAGTAGTGGCCGTACAAAAGTTGTGTAGAGTGATCGGGTGACATAGGGGTTAAAAAATTCCTTCGACCAGCGTTTGACAAACCCAAGGGCGGCGTTGGCCTTGAGGATTATGTAATCAATATGTGCGGTAAATTTGAGCTCCTTGTGGCATAGGACGCCCAGATCGCAAATCAATGCAACCGATGTTATCGGTTGGTTTAGTAAGAGATAGGAGCGTGGGTGAGTGGGGGAACTCTTCCGAGAGAAGGTGATTGTGTGACATTTGGCGATATTCATTTCCAAGCAATTATTCTGGCACCAAGTCGAGAAGCTGTCAAGATCCGATTGGAGACGTGAGGAGTCCAGGGGAGAGCAGATTGTCTTGAAAATTTTGGAATCATCCGCGTAAAGCGAGGTGAAGGAGTGATTGAGACAAGAGCCTATGCCGTTTATGGTTAGGATAAATAGGAGAGGGCCGAGATGACTGCCCTGCGGGACACCTGTGGTTGGGAAAAAAGAATAAGAGAGGGAGGATCTAAATCGCACGCGGCAGGTTCGATAACTGAGATGGGATGCGACCCACTTAATCAGCACGGGTTCGAAACCGAGGGAAGATAGCTTGAACAGAATGAGGTTATGGGAGATTTTGTCGAAGGCCTTGCTAAAGTCGGTAGCGACTACATCGTCCTCATCGCCGTTTTCTAGGGCAAGGAGTGTGTGGGATGTGAATTCGACAAGGTTAATAGTAATGGACCTGCCGGAGAGGAAGCCGTGCTGGTTCGGAGAGATGATGGGTGCGCAGCGAAAACATAACGCCTCATATAGAAGGCCTTCGAACAGTTTGGGAATCTGCGAAAGCTTGGCAATGGGACGATAATTGGATATATCGTTTTTTTCCCTTTTTATGTATGGGGGTTATGTAAGAAGATTTCCAAAAGTCAGGGAATAGACCTTGTGCAAGGGATAGATTGAAGATTGAAGCGAGCGGGAAAGAGAGAGAAGAGTAAAATTTTTTTAAGAGGATAGCAGGGAGTCCGTCTGGACCGGGACTGAAATCGTCTTTCAGTTCTTCAAGTTTTTTTATGACTTGATGTTGTTGAATGTGTAGAGGGATGAGAGGGCCGAGGGAGAATTCAGACATGCCAGTAAAGTAGGACGAGTTAGGCTTGACGAGTCGTCCGTGAAGGATAGTTTGAAGAATGACGCGAAATGATTGGATATGGTTTGGGAGTCCGTTGTACTAGTTGAGCCGTAGAAAAGAGAGGTGGCATAGGCATCAGATTTCCGTTTGTGGTTGATGAAGTGGAAGAAAGATTTGGGGTCGTTGATCAGGTTGAATTGAGCTTTGGCAAGGTAATTGTGGTAGAGGGAGCTATAAAGCTCAGTGAACTAGTAAAAGTAACCCAGATTGTTGGAGTAATCCAGGGGAGAACGCGTGTTTAGGAAGGTGTTCCACAACTTATTCCTCTTGTTACGAAAATAGTTTGTAGTTATACCATGGGGGCGATGAGAATAATAACCTGTGTCGGGAGTATGGGACATATAGGGATATGGCGTTGGGGATTTCTGCGTAGAGCGTGGCTGTAGGGTCCTCTACACGTATATCACTTACGCGGAGTGTGATATTGCTGAGGTACTCATTTATAAGGCGGAAATTGGCTTTTCGGAAGTTGAAAGAAAGTTGATAGGGGGAGGTGGGCTGAGTAGTCGTGGTATAAGGATAAGAGAAGCGGGGGGTGGTGGTTATCAATAGTTGAGAGGGTGTGGGGACTAGGGACAACTGAGGAATTAAAGGGGTCTGTCGTGAACACAAGGTCAAGTTGTCTGCCCGGATGGTTTTGGACATTGCTGACTTGGTTTCGGAAGAAGGCCGCGAGAAGGGGAGGGTGGTGATTGTCTATAGATGTAAGGAGGAACGGTCTGGGTGAGAAAGATGTATTGATAGGGTCTGTTGTAAAGACGTGTATTGTACAACTAACAACAAAACAAGTGTCTTTATTGAGCATCCCTTGTAAGTCAGTTGAATATAAATTCGGAGATTTTGAACAGTACAATGTAAGTTTCTTCTTCATTATTTTCTTGGAAAAAAATATAAAAGAGTTAAGTTCTTTGTGTTTGCAAGTTATGGTTATGTTCAAAAGTTATTTATGATATGTAGACAGGGCAGGTTAAAATTAGCTGGGATAAACGGAAATTTACGGCGACACCAAGTTTGGAATTTAAGTTACTTAATTTCGTCCCAAACCTTCTACTTATCTTTTATAACCTTTTCAGATTAAATCTTAACTCTTTATTCCGTTGGTACGTGTTGTGATCTCTTAATGATCTTGGTACACATTCTTAATATGTTGGCGTCGGAAAAGACACCATTTATTGTATATAACAAGATTAAGATAAGTTAAAAATCACACCCACGATAAGTAAAACTTACGATCCCAAATATTTACTATACTCACTATACTAAACTTTTAGTTTTCTCATAGAACGGTCTAGTGACATATTTGCTGCATTCACTTGTTGCTCGTGGTAGCTAAAAGACTAATTCAAATATAAATCTATATTTTTGATTCGGTGTCCCGGTTTTGAAGGAAGTGGTTTTAAATATGACGGATGTTGGCGAATTAACGAATACACTTTCTTTCGGTATCGAGGACTATATAATATTTATAATGATGTTACTCATTTCGGCATTAATCGGAGTCTACTTTGGATATTTCGCTGGCGATAATTCTACGACTGAAGAATATCTGTTAGGTGGTAAACAAATGCGAATTTGGCCGGTAGCCATTTCTTTAATAGCAAGGTAAAACAAACCGTTTTTTTTTTAAATTATGATTAAAACTGTGGAAGAAAACCAATCAATTAATCGTTTTAGTCAATTGTCCGGAGTATCACTTGTGGCTATGCCAGCCGAAATATACAATTATGGTGTGACCTTCGCGTTTTTATCTATCGCCGTGATCATCGCGATTCCTCTTATAAATTATGGAATTATCCCGGTCTACTACATAAACAATATTTCTAACTGTTATGAAGTAAGTACAGATTTCCAAAGTTCCAGTTCTATATTATATAACCTAGCATTAATTTATTGCCATGTGAATGTATTTATTATTTTTGCCAGTTTGAAAAGCAGAACGCAAAGTTTGTACCTGAAGAGTAGAAGTGCCTATTGTTTTAACGTCCGAAAATGCCAGAAGAGCATTAATGGGGATATAATAAGGAGGTACACCCTACACAACCTTAGTTTCACTGAATATTTCAACTTTTCGACGGGCCAACAAAGTCGTGGCTTACAAAGACCTTTAACCGAATTCAAATAAATAATTGCAACCATGATTTATTTATAACTGAATCCTTCAAGTATCAAACTACTGAATCCAATGATGAAACTTACAATTTAGTCCTACAGCTGGTGATCGAATACGAGCTTTCGATATTTATGTCTCTTCATCAGACTTCTACGCAAACCCATGACCATATAAATTGATAAACGTCAGTCTATAACAATACATTTACGAAAAAAGCAGAGAGCAAAAAGATTCCTTAAATATGCATTTAATTCCATTTAAATTGGTGATGACAAAAACCCCCATTTATGAAGTTCATTTATAATGTATTAACAATTTAAAAACTAACTTAAAACCGCACGAACAACGGTAAAGAAAGATACTTGAGAATAAGATAAGTATGAAACAGGTGGGTAGTTAAAACGAGTTAGTATCCTTTTAATTCGGGGGTGCCCCAAGGTTCTATTTTGGCTCCAACCTTGTTCTTGCTTCACATAAATGATTTGTTGGAGACAACGGATAACAAAGTGTTCAGTGTTGCGGATGATAGTGCACTTGTTTCCTCCTTTTCGAGTGTTCGGCCGATTGGTGCATCTGCGTCGCATCAGCTGAGATGTAGACAGACTGACTCTCTGAATCGGGATCTGGATGGGGTCCTGCAGTGGGGAGGGGCCAATCTCGTCGACTTCAATGCTGCGAAGACACAATATACAACGTTCACAAGGAAGAGTGGATCATCGGTTCCACAGCTGATGATGAATGACCAGGCCCTCGCGTCTGGGGAAAGTTTGAAATTGCTCGGCGTCACGGTCTGTGGGAATGTATCATGGCATAAACACGTGTCGAGTATCGCCAGGTCAGCCTCAGGAAAACGGAGCTATCTTTTTAGAGCCAAGAAATATTTTACTCTGGCCCAACTTCTTCTCCTGTATAAATCCCAAATTAGACCCGCGCTCGAATATTGCTCTCACGTTTGGAGCTCGGCTCCTAAACATACCCTCGACCTACTTGAGAGCATACAGAGACGAGCGATCCACCTGATCGGGGACTCGGCGCTGACGTCGGGACTACAGTCGCTATCACATCGAAGGCGCGTAGCCGACCTCTGTCTGTTTTACAGATATTATCACGGGTACTGTTCTCCGGAGATTCGTGGTATTGTTCCGCGAAATTCGGTCTATATTCGCCCCACAAGACAATCCCACGGATCGCACCAATTTGCGTTATATCTCCCGACGGCCCGAACATCACTGCTTCAGAACTCGTTCCGTTACAGAGCGGGGAAGCTGTGGAGCTCCCTTCCCACGCGAGTGTTCCCGGAGCGTTACAACCTGCAACTGTTCAAAAAGAACTGCAACAGTTATTTGATGGCATCTCGGGGCGCGCACTCGGCGCTGTAGGTTCGCCTCTTCCGAGAAGTCTAAAAAAAAAAAAAAAGTCCGGTGACACGTAGTTTAACTTTAGGTGAAGAATTGCTAAAATTAAAGTCGAAAGAGGGGATACCTGGCTGACTTTCAAACAGACAACTTGTCTCACAGTTTTGCTCGTGCTGTTTTTCTTAATTACATTAACCGTTATATTCAGAATAATTATCACAAGTCATTATCTTGTTATCTTGTTTTCTTTGCCTCGCTACCGCAAACTCATAAGTTGATCGAGTGTGAAATCCGTTAAGTTATGGCCCCTGGGCCACGTGTGTTAAGCAAAATTAAACGTAAACGGTTGCGTTACGACCCCGGTATTGGGGGCCCAACTCCTCCCGATAAACTTACAAAAGTTAATAATAAAGTGCTAGATAAATCCAAATTTCCAACCACTTCAAAGTCTAATGGAGGACTTGTGGGGGTTCTTTTAAGCTGACCCGAAGAACCCCCCATTATTACAACCCAACTCCCATTGTCTCCCGCCAATGCAATCGCATTGGCACCTGAAAACATTTCCTTGTTCAAGGACATTAATGCATACAAGCATTTCCTAAAATTCCTAAAAAGAATTGCATCAACAAGGGCATTTTCCCATGCATCAACGCATCGGCAACATTTTCCCAACAAAGAATTCTTTATGGAATAAACATCATATCCCTGAAAGAAAACAATTCGGTTCACATATCATGTAACTATCACAACCAGGGATAATGATCATTGCGTCGCCTATTCCCAGCCTCACCATGTGTACAACAAATCCCTTTTCATACACATTGACTGGCGGCCTTTTCTCCCAACAATAAACAACCCAACGGAGCTGCATTCAATTAGCGCAATCGACGCTGAAGCCAATTTCCCTAACTCGCACCATGTGCAAACAAAAGAACGCTGTTCTTCCGCAGGCATTCTGGCGATACGATAAACGACCCATATCGTTTGTGGTATCCCAAATGCATTTGTCGTTAATGAGGTCCAGCTTATTTATTTAGCTGATCCTAATTATAGACCGATGCTTTAGGTCGCTTCGCCTTTGTTCTTTGCCCTCGTTGTAGATTTTGTTTATCCTTGCGGAAATGAATGGATAGGCACGGTGATGTGTACGATCACACATACACACCACTGCACCAAGAGATCGCCGTCCATTGGTCACACCCAGTAAGGAAAGATCGCATTTCCTTGGTGGCCACACCCTTAAGAGAAATTTTCTTTCTCTCGATTCGATCTCACCATCGAACTGGGGGTTGTATCATAGTTCGAATGACAACCTCAAGTGAGTCCTATTACATCCGCCGACCGAGCCGGTCGTGTCACTCCCGCTCCCCGATGCGCACGGGGACGCGAATCCACCCCGAGTCGAGTGAGTGTGCTAGAAGTAGAGTCGTGCAAAAGTGCATACAGCCTTATATTATTTTTCCTTATGCATACGATTCGTTTTCAGTGTAACCGGAACTTGTAGCTTTAACCCAATTAAATGGTGTAAAATCTGTACTGGATAATAACAATTAACCAACCCAATTAAATGGTGTAAAATCTAATACATGTCAACAAAAAGAATCTGGTGAATCAATAAAGCGAGTTTTCAGTAAATCAACAGTACTGGATGTATTTATTTCTTTCGTTGGTGGACAATTCGCGCCGGAGCTGTTTAGTGTGTGATGGGGGAGGAAAGTGAACCTAGTGACCGTGTCTTGGCACAATACTTCTACCCCACAGACTCACCTGAAATGGATTCGACCAACGTCGATCAGTGTGCAGAAGTAACGAAAGAAACCGTTCCGCCAATTGTGGTTTTAAAATCAACCAGTGCTAAAGTGCGAAATATTTTGAATAACATTTAAGTAGACAACTACTTAATTAAAAACATATCACTTGGCCAAAAACTATGTTCCCCAACAATGGACATATACAACAAAATTAGAACCGAACTCTTGTGGTTAAAATGTGAGTTTTTTACCCACTCGCGAAACGAAAATCGCCCACTAAAGGTAGTGTTATCCGGTTTAGATCTAATTAGCAATGACATAATGAAAATGAACTAGCTACACTCGGGATTAAGTGCCTAGATGTTAAAACCATCACATTTAATTCGTCAACAAAATCCCTGTACAAACACTACCTGTACATCGTCTACATTCAATGCGGTAGTATTAAATTAAATGAACTCAAACCTAACTACTCTACTTTGTTTAAAACCATCGTTCGATGGGACTTCATCCAGGTAAGGTCACAATTGCCAACTTTACGGCCACGGCTCGATGCATTGTCACATAAATAGCTTCTGTGCAATCTGTTCTAGAAACCACAACACATCCGACTGCAAAATGAATGTGGTCATCAAGTGTGCAAATTGCAGTTGGCCACATAGAGCCACCGATCCTGAATGCATTAGCCGAAAGCAGTACCTAGACATTCGCCGCAAATTATCCCCACGTGGACGTGGTACAGCAAATACAACGTTTCTACAGCCTCCGAGTGATAAGCAGCAGCCACTGCCCGACTGATTCTCGATTGATAATTTTCCTCCACTACCGCGATCTGTGCGTCAATCTTCAGTTCCTTCATCCACCTGGGTTTCTGGCCTCCATCAAACCCAGCAACCTTCCAACAGTGATACGACACACACTCAGAAAAATCCAACTGAAACTCAAAATAATGATAACTTGTTCTCATTTAGCGAGATAAACTCTCTTCTTAATGAAGTTGTAACCAAGCTTAGTGCTTGTCGCACCAAATCTGACCAATTTAACGTCATTACCTCACTAGCTATTAAGTATCTATATTCGGAAAAATCATGTTAAGAAACTCTCTTAACATCATAACTGGGAGTGCGAGAAGCATCAAAAACAATCAGCATGCATTTTTTAATTTCTTGATCAATTTTAATATTGATATTGCACTTGTTTCAGAAACCTGGCTCAAACAAGACATTTCTTTCTCTCATCTAAATTACAGATGTTATCGCCTAGACAGGGCACATGCTAGTGGTGGAGGTGTCGCCATTGTTGTGAAAAAATGTATAGAACATACTGTGACGCATATGACAATCAGTACTAGAATATTCTAGAAAGTCCAAAACAAAGTACTAGAATATTCTAGAAAGTACTAGAAAACTGGAAACTATGAGCAATAGAAAATTCGAGGCTATGGAACGGACGGAAACGAAACACCGAATCAAAATGAGGAAAAACGGTATAAATACGTCGCACGCAGACCGGGAAGATAAGTAAGAAGTAAGCAGTAAAAGACGCGATAAGTACGGAAGCGATAAGTCAAGAAACCGTCAAGTGTACGGTAAAAGTAACGGTTGTTATTAACGGACTAATAATGTGTTACATTATTTCAAAATCGATTTAACGGCTCTTATTTATTAAAAATAATTAATCCAGCGAACCCTAAGCTCGCAACAGTGTCAGAAGTGGGATTAATTATTGGTGAAGTAAATAAGTCTGTGAAAGTGTGTTGTGACGATGTCAGATCGACATTTGGAGGATCTTCGCGTTCCTGAGCTGAAGAAGGAACTTCAGGACCGGAATCTGGATAGCAGAGGACAGAAGTAAATTCTTCGACAGCGTCTGCAAGCAGCATTGAAGGAAGTGGGTATCGATGTCGACATATGTCTTTACGATTGGGCCAGACTGTCCGGATGGAGAAGAAACAGCGAGTCAAGATGGTGCCAATGTAACGGAGAAGAGATCGCCACAGTTGGACATTTCGGAGATGTTCAGGATGATGATGACAAAATTGGACGCGCACGCTACAGATATTAACTCAAAATTGGACGCGCAAGCTGCAGATGTTAATGCAAAGTTGGACGCCCAAAATTCGACGCACAAGCTACAGATCTGAATGCAAAATTGGATGCCCAAACGCAGTGGATGAAATGTAATTTTCAACACTTTAAGGAAGAAATTCGAAACGAAGTAGAAAATCTGGATCAAAAAGTCACCGATGAAATAACGCGAATCGAAAAGAGACTTGAGTGTGTTGAGAGAAATAAGACATCGCCTAGCAATCAACATGACTACAAAGATACAAGGATACAACCGCCAACCTTCGATGGAACCGGACCCTCCGCCGTATTTATACGTTAGTTTGACGCCGCCGCCAATTATAATAAGTGGTCGGATGAGCAAAAGTCAACATCACTAATCGTGTCACTCCGCGGGGCGGCTGCAGAATTTCTACAAACCATACCAGCAGAGAAGCAAATAGATTTCCAAGCGGTAAGAAACGGCCTTGAAGCTAGGTATGCAGACAACCACATGCAGCAGGTCTGTGGGGATATTATAGGGCTTGGTTGTTGTGCCGTCTGGTGCATGTTTTAGTTCAAAACTCCGTAAAATGTCCAAATCCATATATATATATATTTTATTACGATAATTTATAAATTAAAATACACATCGAGTTCGCTTATGTTAGAATAACAAACAAAATAATACGATTGAATTTCCTTCCAGTTCGTTTAAGTAAAAGAATGAATATAATTTGTACGGCACTTAAGATACAGACTACGTTTGCACTAGGCGCGTGCGCATCCTCCGGTGGATGAATCTCGACTCTTATTTAACGTGGAGGACCCGACCTGCCTCCACGGAATCAGTGTTACGATTGATGATTCCCACGAACGACAGAATAGCAAATTGAATTCATCGCTTCGGTGACCAAAAAGGGATGATTTCCTAAGCACTTGGTCCCAGCGCAAAGGGCGCGAAACATAAACGATGTTTGGCTCTGTTGCTCATGGTGTGTGTGTCCACAAGTATGCGGACCGTGGATCGACCAAATCCATAAGGGGAACACCATGAGCAATGATCTGCAGCTGGGCAAGTCATGTTTACATTAAGCACATAGCGCACACGATGATTGTGTCGACGTACCGACGCTGGTGGCCTACTCAGAATTCTTGTGTGCATGTTTTAATGCCACAGAATTTGCTTCCGACGTCTGGGCGCGAGACAGGAGAGCAAGTTTCGTTGGTTGGATAACTTTCTGTGTCTTGGGATGAATACGATGATCTCCGCGCACTTGCGTAGCAGGGTAAGTATATTTGAGTAGCGCCGAATAGTTTTCCTTGGTGTATGCTGCGTTTATAATTTCTTACTAGGAAATTTGATGATGCAACATACAACCGACGAATTGCTTTCTATGCATATGTTGTGCTGCGTGCAATCATGCTCTTGGGGAAAATGTCTCTTGTTGCTCGTGCTAATAATTAGCGAGGATATGACTTACGTGGTTAGGAGACATTTTAAGCAGAAAACTGGAAGGTGTGTAAATGTTTTCCAGGATCTATGCGCTTTAGGTGGAAGTCTGTACGCTTAATGGCGCTCAGCTGTACTTGCCAAAATACCTGTATTATAGGTTTTTGTAAGCTTGGGGGGTGTTTTCGCATCATAGGCGAGAAGACAAGCAGTGGCGTTCGAAGGAACCGGCACAGAAAGTCTTTTTTTTCTAATTAATTAAAACTTCTAAATGAAAAACTTTGATTTAATTTATTTAACACAAAACTTTTATTTTAAACACCAAATGTTTTAACACTTTTGTTTTCTCTTATTTCTTTCTTTTATTTTTAAACTAAAATTAATTCTCACACAAAATAAAACGCGTCCTTCCTCGTTGGAAGTCTGTTTATTTCCCCTTTGTTATTTCTGATTTCGTATGAACGAAATCAATCAGTTGCCCCTAGTTACCTAATGGGGGTGATTCATTATTTTTCGTTAACTGAAACTATTGCAAATTATTGCAGCTGCTTAGGTATTTTACGGGATAACGGAAATTGTATGAACTGTTGTTATGAAATGGATAGCTTGGAATTTGGTATGTGTATTTTCTGTTAGGATATGCAAATTTGAGAATTAGGGATGATGACTGTATTTCTAATGTATAATTGAATCGATTAGTATGTAAATGTAGGAACTATGGAAATTGAATTGATATGCAAATGTATTTGATGAAAAAGGATATTAAAGGATATAGTTATTATATAAATTGTATTAATGTATATTATATTTTAAAGTTTAACATTTCAAATTTGGGCTCCTCGATAGTATAGTGGTTAGTATACCCGCCTGTCACCCGGGAGACCGGGGTTAGATTCCCCGTCGGGGAGCCCCTGGCGCAAGACTAATGACCTTGCCCAGAAAAAAATAAATCATTATGGAAAATTTAACAAGCCTCAGGACTTGCTAAATAAGGCCAAGACCGGTTTCCGGTTGTAGTGCCGATGATGATGATGATATTATGGGATTTGGTTAAATGGGTAAGTAAGGATTGATGTAAGGATTTAGGGAAGACGGTAGGGGTGTGAGCACTACAAGTTGAGCGTCGGTGAACGGAGGCGAGAAAGGAGTCGAAGGTAGTCGAGTGTAGTCGAATGGTGTGGAAGGGCTCGCTGGCATTGGTACTCCAAAGTGCCAGGATGTGGGGTGTCAGAGATCCTTGCCATTAGTACTCCAAGGTGCCAGGATGTGGGGTGTGAGAGATCGCTGGCATTGGTTCTCCAAGGTGCCAGGATATGGGATGTAAGGGTTCGCTGGCATTGGTACCCCAAGGTGCCAGGATGTGGGTGGGGCGTCCTACTGTTTGTTTGCTACGTGTAGTAGCTGGTGATTAGTGAGGAGCCGGCCGGGAGAACTGTAAGGGCGCGCGATGAAGGATATTTCAACTGCTTGTGCGGGGCAGGCAGAAGGATTCGCCGCCGCTAGAGACGTCGTGTTACAGGTCGGGTGCGCGCGTGTGACAATGAATCACGGAAGTCGATTCTGAAGGTGCCGGTGGAGTAAATAAAAAGAAAATCTAGTGTCTTTGTGTCGCGAATATTGGCAAAAAGTACGGTACGCTTTGCCGCCCGGAAGGGGCTCAAGGTACGTCCAAATGTTGGTGCTTTCTAAAATCGATTTCGATGTAAAATTAACCTGCAGTTAAGTATCTGACCGCAAAGATTTTTTAACAGTGGGCTTGCTCGAAGCGGTTATCCAAGGAAATAGTTGTACCTCGTGAATGGAGGAAACCACAACCACGAATTGAAAGAGCTATACCGCAAACCTACAATAGTGAGAGTAATCAGGTCGCCAAGATTAAAATGGGCCGGACATGTGGTGCGAATGGGCAACAATAGGACCGTGCGTAGAATTCTTGACGGTAGACCAACGGCAAAGAGACCGGCAGGACGGCCGCGACGGAGATGGGAGGACAATGTAAGGTTTGACCTTGAGGAGATCGGATCAGATGGTCAAGCGTGGAAGGAGAGTCCACAGTACAGGGAACAATGGCGGAGTCGAGTCTGTGAGGTCATGCACTTCCGGGTTCCTACAGGCCAATAAATAGTAGTAATAGTATAGTAAATTAGATTAAATTAAGTTATGGTAAGCAATTTTAAGTAGGCTAAGTTGAAACAAACACAGTTCCTGGTTTTTTTTGTCTGACCTTTTCCAGGAAAAATAAAAATTACAAATATTTAAATTCAATAAATCGTAAGCACATAAGAAAAACTGTTTGGAAAATGTTAACAAATGTTAAATGTAAAATGTAAAAAAAAAAGTGTAAACTATTGTTATATAACCAATCTATTACAAGTTAACTGTATTACTTATTGTAACTCTTAATATTTGGTCAAATAAATGCAGTAAATTTAAAAAAGCAGAGCAGCGGGAGTCGCCATAGGAACTCCTCGCCGCACGGTCTTAACGATATCACTTGACAGCAATAACAACAATTATAATGGGAAAATTAGAAGAACTATATTAAAGATGATTAGTATACCCGCCTGTCACGCGGGAGACCGGGGTTCGATTCCCCGTCGGGGAGCCTCTGGCGCAAGACTAATGACCTTGCCCGGAAAAAACAAATCATTATGGAAAATTTAACAAGCCCCAGGACTTGCTGAATAAGGCCAAGACCAGTTCCCGGTTGTAGTGCCGATGATGATGATGATATTAAAGATTAAGTAATTTATAGCAGGGTGTTTTTATTTGGAGAATACAAGATCTTACTGGGCATGACAATAACGCCCTTCGTCCAGAGCAGAGTGCGGCTCTGGAAGTACGATACGCTAACCGCGCAAATCGTTTGGCCGTCCAGCGCCGGTTGAACCCCTTGCGAAAATGATGTATCGCCAACAGAAATATTTGAGTTTCTCATCTAAAATCAGTCGGACAATCGTTCACCAACATGAAATAAAAAGCACGGAAATGTTGTTTCGAAAGTTGTTTTTTATTGTTAAGGTTCCTTTATTATGGGGTACACTCGTTTACAATGAATTTTGTCTTCAATCCTTATTACAAACTTAATTAACTGGTTAAAAAGCACACCGTAAAATGACGCGGCGAACAATAGTGAAGGGGAAAACTGGTGATTGACTAAAAACTCGACTTTGTTTAAGCCCGGGGGTTTGCACTCCTCCGTGTATGAAACGCGACTCGACAATGTACGCAGCCCCGTGAGCTCGGCGGGGAGCTGGAGAAGACACAACCGGCGTGTCTGCTGGTTGAAATACGACTCAGCGATGTCAATTCGCTAGGAAAGGAAATTCGGCCGGCGGTACAGGCTCTCTTAATTTAGGGTATGTTTCCTATTACAAGAGAAACGTGAAGTCTCTGTTTGGGGTAGGTAACCGGATCTCATAGAGGAGATCATGATGATATTCATGTATGTGTGAACATTGGTTCTTTCATGGGACAAGGCCATGAGAACGAAAATGAGAAATCAAAAGGGATAATGGGCATGGGATAATGTCCCTTGGACAAAAGTCGCCAACCAGTGTGTATGTAAGGAAATTTATTGTACACATGGTGAGGCTGGGAATAGGCGACGCAATGATCGTTATCCCTGGTTACATTATATGTGAACCGAATTGTTTCTTTACAGGAATTCATCTAGGGAAAATGCATATGGTAAGATTGGGATTTGCCTGGCAACCGAAGGTGCCGAATTGGGTTTTGGATTTATGATCCGATAAGATGGACAGAATTCTGGTAGGGAATTTTGAATGCGAATTGATGCATGAAAGGTAAGAATTCTCTTCCAGGAGCTTTTAGGTTATGCGTTAGATAACCTTGATGCGTGAAGCATTTACAGGTGCTAATGCAATCGCATTAGCGGGAAACTATGTAAGTTGGGTTGTAGGTATGGGGGGTTCTTCGGGTAAGCTAAAAAGAACCCCCACAAGCTCATTTCAGGAGATATGGTCCTTGACTTTTCGTCGGCCGTGGTGAATGTGTAGTAATTCACCTCTTTGAGCATGGGATTGTCATTAACCTTACAGAACATCTGTCTTTCGTAGGTTATGATTTCGTTGACAGTTGGAGTCAAGGTAATCTTAGTCGATTCATGTCACCACCGAAATCCTTAAAATTGAGGTCTCATGCAAAGACCGTGGGTTGTTGTTCCTTTTTAAGTAGAGTAGGTAGGTCGGCCGTGAAATTTTGCTTGACGTTTAAGATTGTGTCTGCAAAATAACGGAACGCATTTAGACGACATACATTTTATGAAATAAACGCCCAAGAATCGAATTTAATAAAATGTAAAACTTGTTTTATTCAACCTGACCACAATTAATTTAAAATGCCTTGTCTTGAAACAAACTTTTGTGACACCTTGTATAATAAATGATAATCTCTTATGATGCAGTAAAGTCTTATAGATTATTTTATTATTTCGTCTTTCAGTACTTAGAACTGAGGTTTAATGGGACAATCCGGCATATAGTGACCCTAAGTTTTGTTATCACGGTATACCTGCTGATTCCAGTCCTTATGTTTTTGCCGTCACTATCATTCTCACAAGGTTTGTTTTAAATTATTGTGCCAACTAATATACACTATATTTTACAGTTGTCAATTATTTTACTTACAGTCACCGGCATTAATGTTCATCTAATCAACTCGATCGCCTGTTTCACCTGTGTGTTTTACACAATGTTGGTAAGGTTCTCTTTTTCTGATCCAAACCTCAAATGATCAGGATTGTGGTAGTAAAAAATTTACCTTTCTTTGCGTAATTATTGATACCTCATAGGGAGGTGTTAAAGCTGTCATCTGGACCGACGTTTTCCAAGCTATGATAATGTGTATCGCGATTGTTATTGTCGTTGTTATGGGAGTCATAAATGTCGGCGGTTTAAGCAGCATGGTTCAACGTGCATATGAAGGAGGTCGTTTGGACATTAGGTTTGTAAATAAATCTTTTAGGTTTGCTAATGGTCTCTTGGCTGTTTTCGATATACGCATTTATAATATACATAATTAGAACCATAATCATGCCGATTGCTCTATACGGATGCGAAACATGGGCTCTCACAAAACGGGAAGAGAACAAATTCCGCGTATTCGAGAATAAAGTTTTAAGGGGTATATTTGGCGGTAAATATGACGAGGAGTCAGGAGAATGGAGGAAACTCCACAACCACGAATTGGAAGAGCTATACCGCAAACCTACAATAGTGAGAGTAATCAAGTCGCGAAGATTAAGATGGGCCGGACACGTAGCGCGAATGGGTGATGATAGGACCGTGCATGGAATCCTTGACAGTAAACTAACGGGGAAGAGACCGACAGGACGGCCGCGACGGAGATGGGAGGACAATGTTAGATTGGACCTCGAGGAGATCGGATCGGATGGTCGAACGTAGGAGGATGGTGCACAGGACAGGGAACAATGGCGGAGCCGAGTCGGTGAGGTCATGAACTTACGAGTTCCTACAGGCCAATAAATAATAATAATAATAATAATAATAATAATAATAATAATATACATAATAGTAGCTTCATATTTATGATAATTAATATGAGGTATGAATAGAAGTTTCCATTCTTCTTAGTTACTATACTTATTCATTCCAAAACAAGAGTACAAAGTTATTTTAAACTGTGTTCGATCGAAAATGGTGAACATTTCTTTCACTTCCGTCGATTTTCGATGTTAACGTTCTGCCACTGCGTTCCTTATCCTCAAGGGAAACACGACCGCCTCTGACACATTGTTCCCTCTGTTAAACGATTGCTTTCGTAAGTTGGAGAGACAACCTGTGCTGCAGTTTCGGGAGTTGTGACATGTCAAACGTCCACCAGAGGGACAGAATTCGTGGGAGTGTTCTTCTCGTAATGGTGGACGGAGGTCGCCGGAGAATATGATACACAGTGACCGAATGCGGACGTGTTTTCAATTCGGCGATTGAGTTATATTAAAAAAGTTGCTTTTATGAGCCACGAGTGTTTAAAATAGAAAGACTATTGATAAATAAATTCCAGTGATAAAAACAGTCAAAACAAAATTAATATAAAAAGGAAAAATATAGGGTTTTCCAATACGGACTTGACAACTTTTTTTCGGTAGTAAATTTTTATAATTTGCGAACGTTGTTCGTTCGTATACTTAACCACGATGGAAATGTTGAGTTTACTGATTAAATTGACAGTGACAGTTCGATAATTAGTGAAAGGGCGCGTTCGCAAATTTAATTCAAAGTTGTCAAGTCCCTTTTGGAAAACCCGATAGTAACCTGATGTGTTGTGACAATTTATTATTTTTTATTTACACTAACGCGCGCACAAAAAGGGATTTTGAAGTACCCTTAAATGTCAGAACGCAGTGCGAGCGGATGGAGAGGAAGTGGATAAGGAAAGGAGGTGTCGATGTATATTGATGTTGAATGTCTGGACATCACAACGGCCAGGAAACACACGATCAGGCAGAATATTCCACATTCGGGTGGTTCGGCTAAAGAATGACTCTCTATGTTTATTTGTGCGCCTAAAGTCCACTTTCAACGTGAACTGATGCGCATTCACAGATTGACGGGTATCGCGGGAAAATGTCTGAAGGGGCGGAACACATTCAGCAAGTTCAGTTGAGCAACGACCGTGGTAATACCTATAGAAAAGAGGCGGGCTTGACACGTTGCGCCTGTGTTCTAACGATGGAATTGATCGACTAACGGCTGGGTCCCCAATAAGTTTCACTGCTCGTTTTTGCATCCTGTCGAGCACGTGTAGTACAGTTTTGGATGCGCCTGACCAAATATAGGGGTTGAACTCTATTTTTGGACGACTATACGCCTAATAAACGGCGCAAGGTTAATAACCTTGCCCGTAAAAATCAATTATTATGGAAAATTTAACAAGCGTCGAAACTTGCTAAATAAGGCCAAGAACGGATCGCGGTTGTAGTGCCGATAATGATGATGATGATACGCCTAGTAAATAGTAGCCAGGCTGGATGGAGTGAAGTATCTTTTGCATCTCTTAAGGAACCCCATTCATTTGGCTGCATAGAATTCTTGACGGTAGCCCAACGGGAAAGAGACCGATAGGACGGCCGCGACGGAGATGGGAGGGCAATGTTAGGTTTAACCTTGATGATATCGGATCGGATGGTCAAGCGTGAAAGGAGAGCGCACAGGACAGGGAACAATGGCGGAGTCGAGTCGGTGAGGTCATGAACTTCCAGGTTCCTACAGGCCAATAAATAGAAAATAGGAAATACATTTGGCTGCACTTTTCGCGGTTGTAGTGCCGATGATGATGCTGATGATGATGTTCGATGGAGTGAAGTATCTTTTGCCCCTTGTAAGGAACCCCATGCATTTGGCCGCACTTTTCGCAGCTTCAAAAATGCGGTCATTCCAGTGAAGAGTCGAATTAATTCGAGTGCCGAGGATTGATAATTCCTTGGCTTCGTCGATGCAAGTGCCGTTCATAGACAGTATATTTACTTTGGGGTTCACATTTGACCACAAGAGACAGCACTGAGTTTTTTGGGCATTGAATTCTACTCGGTTAGATAATCCCCACTGATATATCATGTTGAGATTGGGATTCACTGTATCAAGCATAAGTTGCTGGTTGGGGGGTGACGTTCGTAGAGTTTGGACGGGAGTGTTCGTATGAGTATGAGAAACTCAACGTGCTATAATCAACAGACGAGTGAATTGGGTTGTGAGTAATTGACAAGACATCATTTATAAAGATGAGAAAGAGAGTGGGTGAGAGTACCGAACCCTGCATGAATTTGATGGGAGACAGATTTGACACCATCAAGAACTACTTGGATTGAACGGCCAGTCTCTTATCCACTGGATCAGGGAATTGTCCACTCCATATGAATGCAATTTTGACAAAAGGGCTGGATGCCAAATTCTGTCGAAGGCTTTTCATATATCCAATGCGACAACCCTGCTTTCACTGAGGTAGTGGATGGAATGGCTTCATTTTTCGGTAAGGTACGCCATCAGATCTCCTGTGGACCTGTTGCCACGAAAGCCACATTGGCGGTCATTCAGGAGGTCATTTGATTCCAGATATTTCGAAAGTTGACGGTTGATAAGTGATTCCATTACCATGGAGTGAATAGAAGTTAGTGCTATGGGTCGATAAGAAGAAAGGGATGATTTGTCACCCTTTTTGGGAAGTGGCTGAATGTTCGCTGACTTCCATCTATTTGGGAAACGACCAGTAGAATAAGACAAATGGAAGAGTTTCCGCAGTGGTTTAGCGAGTGAAGAGGAACATCTCTTCAACAGGATTGAGGGAATGCCGTCCGGACCAGCGGATTTGTGTGCGTTTAGCTCTTTGAGAGCCCGGCCACAGTACGTGTTCGGAAGTGAATCTGGCTCATGGTGTGCTGTTTATGCTAAAGTTGTGGCGAAACTGATGTGGTATCAGACAGCGTTGAGTTGGCTGCAAAATGTGCACCAAGTACACTCGCCTTCTCTATTGCAGTGGTGACTGGTTTGTCATCGACTATAAGCGATGGAATGGATGAAGAGACTGAGTTTTGAATGTTTTTCACGAATACCCAGAAGTTTCTACTACCTGTAAGAGAGTGTAGTATTTTTTGTCCCACTCTCTGGCGCGTTGAATGTGCATATCGCCGTCATTACTAGCACTTTTGAATCTTTTCTGGTTATCCTCAGTAGTGTTTGATTTATACAACCGGAAGCTCAACTCTTTAGCCTTAATGGCTTCTTTGCACCCGGAATCGAACCACATATTTCTCTTGGGTTTGATACTCTTTACTCTGTGTTGAATAAAGGTCCGCATGCCAAGTAGAATCGTGTCCGTGGATGTGTCCGCCACATCGTCAACCTCGTTGTTGAGGAAAAATAACGACCAATTTAACCTCCCAAAAAAGTCGTTCAGACCTTCCCAGTTGGCTTTCTCGTAGAACTATACTGTTCTTACGTTCAGTCTCTAGAGTGCACTCATCATCAAACCAGTTGCTCCGATCTCTACGACTACTGCGTAAGATGGAGTTGGCAGTACTAATTACAATCAACTTCGTGGGCGAACGACGGAGCGAGCGAGAGGACGTCGGACCAGGCGAGTGTGCCGGTGCTCTATGCGGAAATCGTGATTGTAGTAGTAAAGGCCTGTTTTACTATGGGAGATTGTGTGTTGTGTATGCAGATCACGTCGGGTTGTTGAGTTAAGCAAGGATAGTGAAGACGGTGATTTGAACATACGATGGAACGAGTGAGAAGCGAAGCAATGAAGCATCAGGATACTGGCAGTGTGTACGAATTCGATTTCTAAAGTCAAGTGCACTCAACTGATGTGGAATTGTTATGTTGTCGCTGTGATATACGGCTCTGATGCTTTGCTTGTTCAAATTACCTTTCGGTGATCTTCACTACTTCACTACTTGCTTGCATATTGTGTGTGTATCCACAGCTTTGTATAGTGAGTGGACGTTCCATGAGAAAATTCTCAAGCCGTTTAGCCATTTTGGTTTCCGTGGACGTCGTCTTGTATTCGGTCCATATCCGAGGCTTGTTAAATTTTCCATAATAATTCGTTTTTCCGGGCAAGGTTGTTAGTCTTGCGTCAACCTTTCTCAAAATGTCGCTTCACGGATTGGTTCACTATTTGGGGGGTGCCAAAGTAGCTATCCAGGGGTGTCACGTGGAGACTGTATGTGAACTTGGATTGAACGGGGACAGGGATCGTCCTGGCTTTCGCCGGGTTGAAAGCAATCAGTGACTTTGTCCTGTATGTTTGGTCCCACCCCCGATTTGATTATTGGTCAAATAACCACAGTATGTTAAAAGAAAAGAAACAAATATGTAAGGGTTACTTTAGATTTAAAAATCAACAATATTAATCAAATTACTTTTATATTGAGTACACCAAGGCACCATATCCATTACGATGTCAAATTGATAACTTGTCTGTAGAACCGCATTGTCTGAAATTAAACTTCAAGGCCAATTCTGGCTTATTGTGTATACATAAATACTATTTAAAAAAGTAAATCTAGGCCAATGTCTCAACGCCACCAAGCAGGAGAGTTATTTGAAGCATTTAATAATTTAAGTAAATCCAATTAAGATTTCAAACTGTATTTTTATTCTCTTAGCTTCGATTTGGATCCCCGTACCAGAAATACTTTTTGGAATTGTATGTTAGGAGGCACCATATTGTGGACAAGCTATTCTGGATTCAATCAAAGCTATCTCCAGAGGATACGATCTTTGCCATCGCTCGAGCATGCTAGAAGGTTTAGTTTGGATCTGTTCTAAATGTGAAATTGGGCTGTTTACTTTTGTCATAATTTTTATCTAGGTCGCTGCATATATTTCAGATAGGCTACATAATAATCGTGTGCTTCAATTTGTCGATCGGAATTATTATGTATGCTAAATACTATGACTGTGATCCAATCGCATGGAAGGTGAGCTAAAATTAAATCTGATCGAAGTTACAATTAAATTTAGTCTGTATATTTGAACAATCATATTTTTATTAGGTTGTTGAAAAAGCCGACAAATTGGTACCGTATTTTGTCCAGAACGTAATTGGTCATTGGAAGGGCATATCAGGGCTATTCATTTCTTGCATCTTTAGTGCAGCATTAAGGTACAACCAACAACAGATGAATACATTATAAAGCAACGATTAGCAAAGGACTTTTAATTTGTAGTACGATATCGGCAAGCTTGAATGCTTTAGCGGGTATTGTGTATTTAGACTATATGAAGCCTTATATAAGTCACTCAGAACGTAAAGCTAACCTGGCTATGAAGAGTATTGTATCTCTTACGGGATTGCTCTGCATCCCATGTGGATTTGTTATTGAAAAGGCACAGTCGATTCTGCACTTGTTATTTAGTGTGTCCGGATTAACGTATGGAGCAGTGTTTGGGGTTTTTATGCTAGGCCTATTTATTCCACGAGCACATTCGAAGGTTCGTGTTGTTATCTTTGTTGATATTAAAAATATATATTGTATATTTTCTAGCCTGTACTAATCTCGCTGGCTATCTCAATAGCTACGATGATGTATATAACTTTCAGAGGCCAGGGTATATCAATGACTTCGGTGTATCAACAGGCGCTAGAAACAAGGATTGATGGCTGTACAGGATACAATGCGTCAGCAACGACAACGATGTCTTCGTAATATCTTTTTAATTATATTTCTTATGTTTTCAATCAAAATCATTTTAAAATACTAAATTCAGGATTACCCAAATGGAAGAAGACCAAGGTTTCTCAATTCGGGACATTTCATTCCAATTGTATGGAATAGTCGGAGCTCTTGTTTTATGTATGGTCGCAATACCATTAAGTTACGTGCTTCCGGCTGATAAGGAACTTAATCCGGACTTACTCTCGCCGTTAGTAAAGAAATACGCACAATATCATGCTGTAAATATAGAAATTACATCACCTAAAACATAAATAAACTGTAAACACATCAACCGATTTGTTTTTAAATTGTGTTTTTGTATTGCGTTGAAACAAAATGGATTTTTTAATATGCTTAAATATCAATGCAGAGCACGAATGGTAAATGAGAGAAGGGATTGTTACAGTACCTGAAAAGTCGTTAAACGAACTACTGTAGTGCTCCAAGAATCTCTACCATTTTCCTCCCACATATACACAAATCCTACCTATGTAGCGATCCTAAATCGCTACCCCTATCCAAATCCCCAATATCATCAAATAATCCCATAACGCGAATCCCAATTTCATATTGAATCAATGAGCGATAGATTAAACCAAAAGTCCATTTGTCGCACATTGATTCAATTCCACATAATATACCCAAATCCCAAATTTTCCATTGCCTCATATTCAAATTCCATATTGAGTCACATGTACAACGAATTTAACCAAAAGTTAATTCATCATACATTGACTCAATTCCTAAAAACCTTGACATCATGAAATGCTAAATTCAAAACGCATTTCATGATTCCCCTTCCCAGAATCTATCCAACAAAATCCTCAAACAATTCTCAGAACAAAATTCCGATCGAAGCACACCAAGTCTTGCGTGTGCTTCTTGGAATTTTGACATTAAAATAGTTTACAAAAGTCAACTACAAAAACTATAAAAGGGCAGTGCTTTTCAATTTCGGGATCAGCAGAAGTACAGAGGCCGAACCGCTGGCCGTTCAATATCAGTATAATTTCGGAGGCCGAATCGCTGGCCGATTGTCAATCATAAAAATCACCCTTGTACTTTTATAAAATAGAGAAGAATAAAATCCCCTGAAATTGTTTTAACTCCATCTTTTCACTTTTCACTTATCACTATCGACACTCCAGGCTCTTCTCCCGTCGTTTTGGGAAAGCACGGCATGGAGTACTACACCTATAACAAAATCCATTTCATATCCCCAACATAACATTCAATTCAATATCAAACCAAATCGAACTAAACGTTCAAATTCTCATTTATTGAATTCAATTCATTTATTCAATCCAATGCATTTGTTCGATTCAATTTCCTAAAATCAAACAGCATAATGCATTATTTTCCCATGTATGCTATAAGCAATTACCACTTAAATTGTCTACAAGATCCAAAACCTAAAAGTGCACGTGTCCAAACAAAGGAATATCTGTGGGGTACGAGGTCGTGGCACCGGCATGGGTGCGAGTTCTACCTCGTCCCACTAACACTCCGCTCTTTGACAAGGTTCCGCCAAACCGAATTGTCAAGGATTAAGTCCAAAACGCAGCAAGACACGCTGATGCCGGCCGAGAGAAATAAAACACTAGTGTTGGTTGGTGAAGTAAATGTTCTTTTTTATTGGTGCCGTTTTGTTTAGTTTTATTCTTTATTAAAAAAAACCACTACTTTAGTTAACAATATCGAACGTGATGCCAACCAACAAATTATTAACACAAATTTATATAACGTATTTCTCTTTGTACCGTCGATGAAATGTATACTTTAACAAAATCCTTCGGAATCAAATAACCGACAAACTACCGCTCAACTTTATGGATGATGACTAAAATTTACTACGCCAACGACTCCGTACATTATCGCTTATCCGCCGCGCGACAGAGGAGCGGGAGCGGCAACGACCATGGCGGTCGGCGGATGGAATTAGACTCAGCGATAAACGGCTCGTGGTGAGCCGACTCGCTCATGGGGTGAGTTTTCCCGAGAGAGAAAGTGTATCTCTCGTGGTGAAAACAAGGAAGAAAGACTTGGCAATGTATGTGTATGTGTGAGTGAAGATCACATTGGTTTTTTCATACACAAGGCCATGGGAACGAATCTGAAAACCAGAAAAGGAATGATGTGCGTCAATGAGATGTGAGTTCGGCTAAGTAAACAAACCGAATCTCATTGGGTGCTAAATGGGGTTTCTGTTTGTTCAATGCCACTAGTCATGAGAAACAGATCCAGAAATATGGGAAGGCAAAGAGAACGGGTAGATCATTGTCTAAGCTATGCATTGCAGCTGTAACGATAGCGGCAATGCCCATGCACATGGTGCTAATTGATTCTAGCTTATTTACAGGGAATTAGATTTGGTGATACCACAAACGATGTGAATTGTTTATGGTATCGCCGGAAAGCCTATGAAGGACAGCGTTCTTTTGTTTGCACATGGTGCGAGTTAGGGACATTGGCTTCAGCGTCGATTGCGCTAATTATATGCAGCTGCTTGGGTTGTTTATTGTTAGGAGAAAAGTCCGCCAGCCAATGTGTATGAAAAGGGATTTGTTGTACACATGTTGAGGCTGGGATTAGCCAACTCAAGGATAAGATTCCCTGATTATGCGGTCGTATGATATGTGAAACGATGAGTTTTATTACAGGGAATTTATGATAAGGTAAGAATTCTTTTACTGAAGCCTTAGATAATCCTAGATGCGTAAAGCATTTAAGGTGCTAATGCGATTGCATTAGTAAAATTAGGGGTTGGGTAAAAGTTATGGGGGTTTTTCAAGAAAGCGAACCGTAGGATTTAGCGGAACCGCCACAGGTTTGGGTACCTAAGACCCTATCCAGGCAAAATAGCATGTTAGGGTGCTGATTCCTGAAGGAAGCAACAACAAACCCACACTAGCCGACAATTAAAAAGTGGGCATATGAACCGATGAATTTTCTTTCAGGGAATTTATGATAAGCATGGACAGAATTCTTATAGGGGATTTTAAATGCGAAGTTATGCATGCAGGTAAGAATTCTCTTCTAGGGGATTTTAGCTAAATGAACTTGATCAATTTGATGCGTGAAGCATTTAAGGTGCTAATGCGATTGCATCAGCGAAAGCTTATGCAGATTGGGTTGCAGGGATGGGGGTTCTTTAGGTAAGTAGTCAGTGGGGTTTGGCGGAACCGTCACATATCTATTCGATACGCCGGCACGCAATTCTTGCAACCAGATGTTTTATGACTTGCTAATAGACACGGATTCCCAGATCCTAATTTCACACCAATTTCCACGGATCTTGTGCTACCCATTTGAAATGCACGAAAATTCTTGTTTGCGATAGCCAGATGGCTAACACAAACAAAAACCCCAAGAAAGGATTAAACGATAAGTGGCGATGCGTCTTGACCTTCGACAGAAGATAAAGAGAGGATTTGAATTTTCGAAGTGAGAAGGTGACTTGACTGGAGTCACACTTTGAAAGAGGACCCGAAGAGTCGAGGTCAGGAATCCTGTGAAGAAGGACGATTCAGAACGAGCATTAAAAACAATATTAAGTGTGAAACAATTAATTATAGTATAACCAAAATTACTTATGGAACCTGTGAAAGAATTCGAAGTGAAATATAGTAAAAACCAAGTTCTATGGAACATTAACTGCCTTTTCCTTTTCAACGATTTAACTTGCCTTCGGGTGGCAACCCTGGTCGCGTTGATCATCTGTGGTACCGTCTTCTCCGGGTGTGTTAATGAACGCGTTAGTGATAAAAGTAAACCTGTGACGGCACATCAACTAAATCTACCCCTTCAGGACCAACAATCATCAGGAATCCACACAGGATTCCATCGTTCGTTTCTCTTCCTCGGTAATACGAGAAGCACGGAAACGAACCGTTGTAGCACACAACAAATATAAATGGTGGCTGCGGTGGGACACTCCTGTAGTGATCCTAAATCACTACTCTCACCCACTTACCTATAATCCCAATTCAAGTGAATCATATGAGCGACAAGTTAAACCAAAAGTTAGTTTGCCGCACATTGATTCAAATTCCTAATTACCTCACCCATGATCCAATTGAATCATATGCACGACAAAATTAAACCAAAATCCATTTGTCGTACATTGATTCAATTCCTAATAATCCTAACATCATGAAATGCTTAACTCTAAATGCATTTCATGATTTTCCGTTCCAAGAATTGATTCAAATAATTCGTATACACTTCCGGGAATCCTATTCCAATTGAAGCACACAAAATCTGGTTTGTGCTTCTTGGAATTTTTACATGAAATTTTTAACAAATCTCTGTTGCCACAGAGTATAAAAGGGGAGTGCATTTTGGATTCGAGATCAGTTGGGATCCAGAGGTCGAGGCAACAGCCGAAAATTGAAAAATTAAATAAATAAATAAATAAAGGAAATAAAATTAAATGGCATTTTAAACTGACAACCCTAAAGGAAAACACCGCAAAGGAGGTAATTATTATTATTATTATTATTATTTATTGGCCTGTAGGAACCCGGAAGTTCATGACCTCACCGACTCGGCTTCGCCATCCTTCCCTGTCCTGGGCACTCTCCTTCCACGCTTCACCATTCGATCCGATCTCCTCAAGGTCAAACCTAACATTGTCCTCCCATCTCCGTCGCGGCCGTCCTACCGGTCTCTTTCCCGTTGGTCTACCGTCAAGAATTCTATGCACGGTCCTATCGTTGCCCATTCGCGCCACGTGTCCGGCCCATCTTAATCTTCGCGACTTGATTACTCTCACTATTGTAGGCTTGCGATATAGTTCTTCCAATTCGTGGTTATGGAGTCTCCTCCATTGTCCTGCCTCCTCGTCATATTTACCTCCAAAGATGCCTCTCAAAACTTTATTCTCGAATAGACGGAATTTGTTTTCTTCCCGTTTTGTGAGAGCCCATGTTTCGCATCCATATAGAACAATTGGCATGATTATGGTTCTATAGACACGGAGCTTTATGGTACGTGATAGCAGTCTGGATTTCAGCAGTTTACTGACTGCGTGCCAACTCGCGTTGCCGGAATGCAGTCTCTTGTTAATTTCCTTCGACATTTCGTTACTGGCCGTCAGTATCGTTCCCAGATATTTAAATTCTTTAACTTTTTCAAAGATCTTACCTCTGACGTTTATATGTGTTCTCTGAGACCCACCTGCTCTCGCCGTAATCATGTATTTTGTTTTGTCTTCATTTATTTCTAGGCCCACATCTTCTGCCGCTTGCATGATGATTTCACAGTTTTTACTAACAGTCTCTAGATTATCGCCCAGAACGGCGATGTCATCCGCATATGCGAGCACTTGTGTGACCCCGTTCAGGGATGATCCGGCCATGTTGTCGTCTTGTACCTTTCTGATGACATACTCGAGCACAAGGTTAAAGAGACACGGTGATAGACCATCTCCCTGCTTTAGTCCGTCCCGGATTTCAAATGGTTCTGAGAGGTGGTTTTCTATTCTAACTCGCCCTTTGTTTTCGTTCATGCAAATTTGAATGAGCGCGGCATATTTTTTTGGGACTCCCAGCTCAACTAGAATATGGTAGAGTCTCTGCCTTGCGACTGAGTCGTAGGCTTTTTTGAAGTCAACGAACAGTTGGTGAACCGTCTCTCCGTATTCCCACTTCTTTTCCAGCAGTTGTCTTATTGTGAACATTTGGTCGCTTGTTGACCGGTTCCTACGGAATCCACATTGGTAGTCTCCCAGTATCTCTTCTGCGTAAGGTGTGATTCTCGCCAGAATGACATTTGTTAATATTTTGTATGCGGTTGGGAGCAATGATATTCCTCTGTAGTTTTCACAGTCAGATCTGTCGCCTTTTTTGAAAATGGGGATGACTATTGAGGTTTTCCATTCTTCCGGAGTGACTTCCTTATCCCATATTGTTTGGATGAGCTGGTGGATCTTTCGAGCGGTTGCCTCTCCTCCATGCTTCACAAGCTCTGCCGGTATGCAGTCGACTCCGGGAGCCTTGTTGATTTTCAATCGATTTATTGCGTCTACAACTTCGTTGAGAGACGGCTCTGGGATCTGAGGCTCAGCTGTATGTACGCTTGGTACATTTATCTGTGGTTGATGGGTGCGTACATTGAGCAGGTTTTCAAAGTACTGCTTCCATCTTGTCACGACATTGTTTGTTTCTGTGACCAGACAGCCGTTTGCGTCTCGAATTATTTTGGCTCTTCCTCGGTAGCCAATTCTAATTGAATTTATGCCGACATACATACCCCTGATGTTCTTTGCCCTAGAATTTTCTAGGATTTTTTCGATCCTAGTCTTCTCCCATTCGCGTTTTTTGCGTTTGAAGAGCCTCATTGTCTCTCTCCGAATTGTCGCGTATCTTTCTGCGTTGACTTCATCATATCTTTCTAAGTTGATCACTCTGAGGCGTTTACGTTCTTCGATCTTCGCCCTGCACTCATCGTCAAACCAAGGTTTGGACTTAATTGTTTTCTTAAATCCTAATACCTTTTGGGCTGTTAGTTTGATTGTGTCTCTGATCGATGTCCATTTAGTGTTCACACTATTAGCTTCCTCTTCCTCACTGCTCACATTCTCTAGAATGCTAAATCTATTCGTTAGCTCGTCTTGATATTCAGCCCTTTTGCGTAGGTCTTTCAGTTTATCAGTGTCGAACTTTTTGCTTGTCTCCCGTGACTGCCCATGTGGGATTGCTGCGAGGCGACTCCTGATTTTGCCAATCACTAGAAGATGATCGGAGTCGCAATCTGCTCCTCTATATGCTCTTACGTCAAGGATATTCGAGTGGTGTCTTTTGTCTATGAGGAAGTGGTCTATTTGGTTACGCGTTACGCCGTCGGGTGATATCCATGTGGCTTTATGAATTTCCTTGTGCTTGAACATCGTGCTTTTTACTAACAGATCTTTTGACGCTGCGAACGTGATAATTCGAATTCCATTATCATTTGACACGTCGTGTAGGCTTTCTTTACCTATAGTTGGTTGGAAGATATCTTCCTTTCCAATTTTCGCATTGAGGTCCCCGAGGAGGATTTTAACATCGAATGATGAGATCCCATGAAATACATCCTCTAGGGTCTCGTAGAACGTGTCCTTCGTTTCTTCGTCCGCAGATTCTGTTGGGGCGTGTACGTTTATAAATACATAATTGTACCATCGGCCCTGTATTTTTAGCACAGACATTCGGTCATTAATGAATTGCACATCTTTTACATGGGGCGTAATCTTCTTGCTTATGATGAAGCCAGTTCCGAGGTTATGTGTATCGGTACCTCCACACACCAGTGTAAACCCGTTGGTTTCGATTACTTGATGTGGGAGTCGAACTTCCTGGAGCGCGACGATGTCCATTTTATATTGTTTCGCGTTTTCTACGACCGTCTGTATCGCGCCTGGTTTATATAACGTTCGAACATTCCACGTCCCGACGCGTATATCCCGCTTTTTCCGTTTTTCCCTACGTCTTCTTTTTGCCGAGTCGGTGTTTTCCTGATGATTTGTTCCCTTATGGTAGTGTTGGCTCATCACACGTACGCCTACCGGGTTTTTTGTGAGATTGTTTTTTGTGTATTGATCATTCATTTCATTGGATCACTCTGGGGTTTCAAATGGTCCGCCATATCAGAGCCCCTCTTTGATATGGTAAGGTCTGCTTACTGCTCTGATTCGACCCGGTGTCAGAGAGGCGCCGTTATAATACAGCCGGTATACCCCTGGCTGCAAACCATCCAATGGACACGGTGACGCGTAACACCCTGGATTAGGGGCGGTAGATCTTTGTGTGTTACTCCTCGCTAGCCTGTCTGACATGGGTGGCCCTACTGGAAGCGTATGCTTCCGTCAGCATAGCCTGAGCGATTCATCGTAGTTTAAGCCCCCGCACCACGTCAAGGTTTCTACCAAGCGGGGGCCGCAAAGGAGGTAAGATAACCAAAAACAAATCTCTACAAAATATAACCCTACACTCCAAAAATCCCCTAACGACAAGTAAAAAGTGAAAAGTGCACACTAGTGACAGTGAATAAATTTAAAAAACCCCCTACCACGACAACAAAACCGGTAAAAACACTGACACGGATGGGATACCCAAAGATCCTTGTGACAACGTAAACTTTTCTTTAAAAAAAAAAAAAAACAAAAAACAATATATATAACAGCACTTCAATGCTGGTAATCAACAAGTGAACTTTTAATCACCAAGTGAACTGAAGATGAATCACTGAAATGTGGAATGGCGTCCTTATCCATCTCGGCAACCAACGAGTATCTAATGAAGACAGCACCTCAGCGACGACCACAGCAACAGCAACTATAAAAGTAAAGGTATTTCAAATCTATATACTATTTCTTTTATTCAAATGGGAACAAACAAAAATCCCAACATACAATTTTAATTTTCTTTGTTTATACATATAAGGGAACAACAAAAATCCCGAAACGAAACGAATTTATGTGTTGAAAAAAAAATCCAAACACGACCTTTTTCACATCATTATCATCATCATCGGCACTACAACCGGGAGCCGATCTTGGCCTTATTTAGCAAGTCCTGAGTCTTGTTAAATTTTCCATAATGATTTTTTTTCCGAGCAAGGTTATTAGTCTTGCGCCAGAGGCTCCCTGACGAGGAATCGAATCCCGGCCTCCCGAGTGACAGGCGGGAATACTAACCACTATACTATCGAGAAGCCCAAATTTGAAATGTTAAACTTTAAAATATAGTAAATCCACGCATTTCAATATATATACATGTATTTGCACATATATTAAATTCTTGAAAATTTTAATGGGAAAAATCGAATTTACAGGTTTAGAATATAAAGTCCACATTTTGACTGTTATAATTCAAGTTTATTTGGCAAGATTATTTTCTTTCATACTGTCGAATTATTAAGTTTATTTTGAGTTTCAATTTTTCGATCAGCTTTTGTTCTGTTGGTCTTGAGTCCTTTTTCCTTTTCCCTTCAAGTGTGTTAAACCTTGGATAAATCAAAATCTCGTGGCCGACAGGGACAGGAAGGACAATTCGTTTAGTTTTGTTTGGGAGTTTCCTTTGTTTTTCATTTCTAATCTTTTCAAAGATCCATCGAAATTTATTTTTTCGTTTAGCCAGTGTAAATCTATTTTACTTCAGTACATCGATCGTCGCTCGTCAACAAAAAATATGAAAAGTATTGTTTACTTACACGCGCGAGTTAACGCTATGCACTGTCATCGAATTCACCAAACAAAGAATCCTTTAGGATATCCATGAATAGAGAACCTCTTAGCTTATCTTTAAATAAAGAATCCCTTAGCAAACCCACAAATAAAGAACCTCTTAATATATCCATAAATAAAGAATCCCTTCTCATTAGAATCCCTTAACATATCAATGAATGACTAGACTCCAAGATACCAATGCAACACACATGGAATACATGACCATCATAGCGAATAAAAAATATAGAACATAATCTGCATCTCTGGTGTGTTGTGTACAAGAACTCCTCCAGAGAGGTATTGTGTGTGAGAATGTGAGGTTTCTTTTAAGCTTACCCGAAGAACCCCCATAATCACAACCCATAATAGCAAGCCTTTTTGCATCTCAATCAAAAGCGTACCTGAAACATTTCCTTTCTCAAGGACATTTAATGCATTCGACGCATTATCTGAAAATCCTTAAAGGGAATTCTCACAGCATTCACACATTTATGCGTTATTCAATTTCCCTGTAAAGAATTCTCCACATCATACGGCATCATAAATCCCAAACCATTCGGCACCCTTTGTCATCGTTAAAATGCTATATCGTACAGCTTGTTTATACAGCTGCAATAAACCGACCCGCGATTCGTTTGTCCAATCGACAAACAATTACCGCATCCCAAGCATTATCATCGAAACCGAATCCTCTAGCATTTCCTAGTACAAACAAGAACTCGGTTCCTACTGCAGTCAGAGATGCCATAAACATTAAAAACCCATTAGCACCTTTTCCTAATGGCGATGCATCTATTAACGCATCTGCACCACTCATCCACGACTGTAATGATGCCCTTATTTGCTTTTAGCACCATTTCTCCGATGAATTGCCGTCTATGATAGCCACAATGCACAGCGTAAACAATGATCTATACGATCCCTTTGTTCTTTTTCCGTCGTTTCAGGTTTCGTTTATCCTTTGCTGAAATGCATCGATAAACACTGTGATCTGTACGATCACCCATACACCCATACACCATGATCTTCATTACGAGATCTTGTTTTCTATTCCACAAAGAGAGACTTTACGTTTCTCTTGTGGTAAGTAAACATATCCTTAGCTGAGAGGATATTCACCACCACCGAATCGAGGGTGAATCAAGAGCCCGATTCCAACCCTCGATTGAGTCGTTTTTCATCACCCGACCTAGCCGGTCGGACGGTCCGCCTCCCACTCCCCGGTACGCACGGGGACGCGAAATTTTCGTTTTCTGTAAACTAATTAAATGTAGTAAGATTTATTGTGCATAATAAAGGAACATTAAACAATAAAAAAACAAATTTCGAAACAACATTTCCGTGCTTTTTATTTCGTGTTGGTGAACGATTGTCCGAGTGATTTTAGATGAGAAACTCAAATATTTCTGTTGGCGATACATCATCTTCGTAAAGTGTTCGGCAGAACTATCGCTGGGGACGAGAAGTGAATCAGCGCCGTAAGCCGGCGCACCCATACTTCTTCCCCACAAGAACTCCTCTAGTGCCACAGTGAAGTATAAATTAACTTTATAAACTAGTTTTAAAACTAAAATAAAGTATCATACGAGACTAAGTTATAGTCTTGCATGAAAATAATTTTTACTACACCGGAGAAGTATTATTTCATTGGCGCGTGTGTGTGTTCTCACAGAGAAAATAACAGTATAGTGCAGACGTTGTGTACACGTTAATCACAAAAGAAAAAAAAACCGGTGTGAGTATATTAGAGAGCGCACGAGTATACAATTGACTTAATTAAATTAAATATTTAATAAAACGGGATAAAAATAAAAAATGATTTGTCTATAAAGTGTCCGCTAGTCGTTCCGCATAGGTTGTCCGCTGTTTCTCGTCCTTCGCCACTTTGTTTTTCCCGGTTCCGGAACCATATCAAAATTGTTTTTTTTTAACGTCTTATTTATTATTTATATGTATGTTGTGTTGTTTAGTTTTTTAATTTAAAATCTTGTATATAAGGTTAGCTTAAGCCTGGTTGCCTGTCACTGACCACAGCGCAGATTATCAGACGCCGAAGACGTGATTAGCATTTACTACCGCACTCAAGAGCTACCGATCTTGTGATTTCCTTCCCACCATCCCTCCATCCAACTAGTTAGAGAACATTTGAACTAACCATCATCATCGTCATCATCATCATCATCATCATCATCATCATCAGAACTACAATCGAGATCCGGTCTTGGCCTTATTTAGTAAGTCTCTCCACCGGTCCCGATTTCGAGCCGCTGTCATCAAGTTTAGCACTCCCAGGCTTTTGGCGTCCTGGTCTACGCCATCCCTCCATCACAGACAAGGTCTGCCGCGCCGTCTCCTTCCATACATCCTGCCATAAACGACCGCCCGCCGGAGTCTACCGAGCTTGATTTTTCTTACAACATTAACTTCACGGCAGATCGTGTACAACTCATGGTTGTAGCGTCTCCGGAATCGCCCACCCTCACACATGGGGCCAATAATTTTCTTCGAGCTAGGTGTCCCGCCCACTGGAGTCTACCGAACTTGATTTTTCTTACAACATTAGCTTCAAGGTAGATTGCGTACAACTCATGGTTGTAGCGTCTCCGGAATCGTCCTTCCTCACATACGGGGACAATAATTCTCCTTAAGACCTTCCTCTCGAACGCGGCTAAGAGTTCAGAGTGCCATTTATTGAGCACACAGGTCTCGCATCCATACATGAGTACTGGTAAGACCATGGTCTTGTACAGTAGTAGCTTGGATGTTCTGGATAAATGTCGGGATTTAAAGAGCCTTGATAGACCATAGTAGGCTTTGTTGAATTTGATGAGTCGTTTCCGTATTTTTTTCTTCCATTATGTTATCGGCTGATACAACTGACCCAAGGTAGTTCAAGGATTGCACTACCTCAAATAGGTGCTCCGCTACCCTGATAGTTTGCCCAACGATAGGTGATCTCTTCGCAGAAGTTACCGCCATGTACTTGGTTTTTCCGTCATTAATGTGTAGTCCCAGTTTTTGTGCCGCCTGTTCGATCTGGGTGAAGCAGTCCTGTACAGCCGATTCGGTTCTACCGATAATGTCGATGTCATCTGCGTAGGCAAGAATCTGGCTGGACTTGCTGATAATAGTCCCTCTAGCAGTCACGCCAGAGTCACAGATTGGTTTCTCCAACGTCAGGTTGAAGAGGAGACAGGCCAGACCGCCCCTTGTCGGAGTCCATTAAATATGTTTATTGGTTTGGAGAGTAATCCCGCTCGGAAGCGAGCACATAGTGTTTTGTATGCCAGCTATAATAAATGTCATACTCGTTTCTTTGGATAACACCACTCCCCGTCCATCTTATTTCTTATAATGATGTTATATCAGCCGTATATTCAGTCAGGGCATCGGCTACCTGCTGTGCAGTTGGAGCTCTGTATAGTGAGTGGACGTTCATAGAGAAAATTCTCAAGTTAGCCATTTTGGTTTCCGTCGTCGTCGACCTGTATTCGGTCCATATGTTATGGTAATATTTGTAAGAGTTGGGTTGTCGGTTGAGGCCAGTGACCAGCCTGAAGCATGTTCTTTCGAAAGTGCGTAGCTTCCCCATTTGGGCGAGGGTTATATGATACCGGGGGGTGGGAGCAAACACACAGGGCAAAGTCATTGATTGCTTTCAACCCGGCGAAGGCTAGGACGACCCCTGTCCCTGTTCAATCCAAATTGATATGCAGTCTCCACGTGACACCTCTGGATAACTACTTTGGCACCCCCCAAGTAGTGAACCAATGCATGCACCGGCATACTGAGAAAGGTTGGCGCAAGGATAATAACCTTGCCCGGAAAAACAAATTATTATGGACAAATTAACAACTCTCGGATAAGGACCGGATACCGGTGCAGAGACTTGCTAAATAAGGCCAACACCGATCCCGGTTGTAGTGCCGATGATGATGATGATGATGATGAAGATGATAATGATGATGATGATGAAACAAATATAAACCGTCATTTTAGTTTTTGCTTAGCAACAAGTTGCGAGCTAGACAGTATTGTGCGTGGCTGTTGTTTGGTATATGAAGAGTAAGTGGACCAGCTTGGCTAGCAGTCGCCCTCCACTTTGTAGTCAGTATAGCCATGAGCGAGCAGAAGGTACGTACGTCTGTTGCGCAGCGGATTATTATAAACATTTTAACAAATGAAGGCGTTAAACTCTTGGAAATTTGCCTCGAATGGAGGTGCAGTTGTTAGTGACAAACTGCCTCAGAATTTTGGGTATACGAGGGCCAAAGAATTTAAAAGTGGGCTAGAACGTATCGAAAACAAAAGTCATGATCGACGCCCAAAGGAAAGTCGTACAGATGACAACTTCCATGCCGTTCGAGAGCTTATTGAAAGTGATCGGCGCTTAACTGTTGGAGAAATCTCATCAGATTGGGGTCAACAAAGTCGGCAAAAGTCGCATATCGAAGCAAAAGACCAGGTAAGCCCATTCGAGATGTCATCCTTCTTCATGACAACGCCAGGGCTCACACTACGTCAGTGGATACATTGGAAGAAATTATACAAGGGATACATTGGAAGAAATGGACTGGAAAACCCTCGATCACCTACCTTATAGCCCAGACTTGTCTCTCAGTAACTATTTTTTGTTCGCATCCTTGAAGGAATCAGTTAGGGGGAAAAAATCGAAAGTAATGAAGCAGTCGAGGAGCACGTGCGCAATTGGCTAACAACTCGATCACGTAGAAGACTATATTGAAAAATGTTGATAGTATAGTTAGTGTGTAACATTATTCAATAAGTGTGTAACATTATTCAATAAATGTATAAAAAGAAATTACCATTTATATTAGATTCAAGCTCGTATTCATATAATATACAATCATGTACCCTAATATGCTAACAATATCTATAACCCAATTCAGTAATCCTCAATCAAATCAATGATGCATCATACTATGCACTAAATAATTCCCTAAAATCATAATATCATGAAATGGGTATCTTCAATTTGCTAGGGCAAATTCCATACAATTCGACAAACAGTAATCCTAAAAGTATTTCAAGATTTCTCCTTCCGAGAATTTGTTTAAACTTGAACTTTCCACCGCAGCAACAGCTGTTGGGGCCTCCTTCTCGCATTCTCACTTTGGATAAATCAACGTAAGAGATCCTCACAAAAATATAAAAAGGGGAATTCGTCTTTTGATCCCAGGGCAGTTTTTGATCGCCGACTTGAGATTTCTGGGGAAGAACTGGACACAGAAAGTATACGCAGATTCGGTCGCTGTAATCGTCTCAACCAGGAAACGAACTACGGGCTGGCAGTTCGATTGAAACCAACCACTCCGTAATAGACGCATGACACACAAGTAATCCTAGCAAAAAATAACATAACAGACTGCTCAAATATTTGTATTTCGAAATACGTTGTTTTTTTCATTGATTTCGAAATGAGATTATTATTTTTTCCTACTAAACCAGCAGATATCATCTGGACCTTCGATACGTTGTGGCGTCTCTAACAGATACACACACAATTCAGAAGCAAAATAGCGAAGAACACCGAACGAAAATCGAATAAGAAAATACGTCAGAGCCGTATACCAAAGCGATAACATAACAATTCACATCAGTGGAGTATAGTCGAATTTAAAAATTAAATTCAAAAATCGGCCAGTAGCCTGATGGGTAACGCTTAGATTCAATTTTTGGTGATTCAAACTGTCATAGCGTCAGTTCGAATCACACGTTCTTGTTCACTATTATTTCAAACGCTATAACTTTACCTTGAGATCTTATGTGAAGGGGAGTTTAACCCCATCCCACATATTGACGACATTGTCCTTAAGGACAACTCTGCCCTTGGATTTGTGAAACGCTGGGCGAAAGAATTCTCTAATCCCTACGTTTCCCTTTCACTCGACATAGCCTTCGTCCGTCTCCTTCTAGAACACGCCAGTCAGATCTGGTCTCCCCACTGCTCGTCCCATATTCGCAGGATCGAAAGCGTGCAACATCGTTTTCTGTGTTTTGTCCTCCGTAGACTGAACTGCGAAAATCCTCAGACTCTTCCCACATACACAAGCCGTCTCTAGCTGATAAACCGAATACACTTGAAGAGCGTAGAATTCATGCCTATATTCTTCTCATCCACCGTCTCCTCTCAGGCTCAATCAACTGCCCAAGCATGCTCTCCTCCATCACACTAACCCCCGCAACCCGGGAATACCTCGTCTGTTCTATTTGCGTGCCCACCACACTCCTTACATCTCTAATGAATCTATTTCGCGGCGGGCAAATTCTTACCCTACCTCCTTCGATTTCAATTTTACCTCTACTGGTCTCAAACTTCGTCTCCCCACTCCCCCCTTCTGGCCTGACCCCACCCACTGTGTACACTCTTACAACCCGCACACATCACAACACTCTACCCTTCTATCCCACCACCCCATCCTTCACTACCCCACCACTCACACTATCATCTATCCTCCTTATCCAAATACACCACCGGGGTCTCTTCTCTCCCCCTTTGTTTACTTACCTAACAAGCTAGGTCGTAACTCAAGCAAATTCGCGTGAACTAAGCTAAATAAATAAGTATATAAACTCAGTAACCACTCGCCAAACATCCTTAAGATTCTTAAGAGAAGCAAAAAGTACTTCACTCCATCCAACCTGGCCACTATTTACAAGGCGTATGATCATCATCATCGGCACTACAACCAGGATCCGGTCTTGGCCTTATTTAGCAAGTCTCGAGGCTTGTTAAATTTTCCATAATAATTTATTTTTACGGGCAAGGTTATAAGCCTTTCGCCAAATTACAAGGCGTATATTCGTCACCAAATGGAATTCAACTCCCATATTTGGTCAGGCGCATCTGCAACTGCAGTACACGTGCTCGACAGGATGCAAAAACGAGCAGTGAAACTTATTGGGGACCCAGCTGTAAGTCGTTTAATACCGTCGTTAGAACATTTTCGCAACGTATCATGCCTATATGTATTACCACGGCCGTTGCTCAACTGAACTTGCTGAATGTGTTCCGCCCCTTCAGACATTTTCCCGCGATACCCGTCAATTTGTGAATGCGCATCACTTTAGGTTGAATGTCAACTTCAGGCGCACAAGTGACCATAGATGGCCATTCTTTAGCCGAACCACACGAATGTGGAATGCTCTACCTGTTAATGTGTTTCCTCTACGTTGTGATGTCCGGCCATTCAAGACCAATATACATCGACACCTCCTTTCCTCATCCGCTCGCACTGTGCTCTGACATTTAAGGGTACTTCAAAATCCCCTAAAAACAAACGAGTTGCACATTATAGCGTTTTGTCAAAAATGTCCACGCGTATCGTAGGCATTGTCTGTAATTGGGAAACCTTTAATTACCTGCATGACTTCCCCTTGTAGACTGCAACGCAAGTAGTGGAGTTTTTGGGATCCAGAAAGCGACACCTCATCGTTGACGAACCAGGTGAAGGCGTCACGAAAAGGTTTTCATTCCTTGGGATCACCAGCAAACTGTAGGAGTTCCATCCGGGGTAGTCCGATGTTTGCGGGTATTGACTGTGGCATGATGTGTGATTTGGATTCCCCTTTGGCTTTCAACTTGTTTGCGGCACGAGTAAAATTGGCGAATCCTTCGTGGTACCACTGTTCACGTTGTATCCTCTCTGCTCCCTGGTCTTTTAGCGCCTCGTCGAAAGCTCCACCGTCTCATCCGCTTGGGAAAAACCAGTGCAATGCTCAGATAGGCGGTGAATATATGGTTCCAGCTCAGCTGCGTCACATGATTCCGCTTTCTTACTACCGATTAAAAGCCATTTGAGGGAATTTCGACAACGATCGCGTTTTGTTAAACTACCTTTTGTCATGTTGACTGTACGCGGAACACTTCATTTTTTTTATGTACAACTACGGGAAACTTCGACCACTTGCTCCATTTGTCCACCACAGAGAGAGAACACTATCAAAAACAACTGTTCCTATGATGGTGCCAGGCAACAGCGTTGTGGGTAAACACAAATGGTTAAGAGGAAACGATAAATGCTCACGAGTTACGCGTCAGCGGGAAAAATATGTGTACATATGTACGCACTATGTGCTAAATTATGCTGGTTCGTTGAATGAAACATTTATATTTGGTGACCAATGTTCGCGTAATAATGACGAAACATACGAAAAGAGAATGAAAATGCTGCGATTATTGAAAACTAATTATTACATCTAAAGAAGAGCGAAAGACAACTGTCATCGACGACTTTTGCACACAGACTGACTGCTGAATTTGACATTTGATGACATGATGGCGATGACAGATCCTGAATTGCACTTTGTAGACACTTTTATATTTGAGTCAAGAAATGTCAAAACTAATACAAATATCTGTCAACATAACAACGAAGAAGGCAATTGTGTTATACCTTTAATTAATAGAAACAAATCTGAATGTAAAATTATTGAGGCATATAATCCAAGTATTAGGTGCGCAATCAAGTTATCACTGTTTGTCAATAGACGGCTCCAGCAATATGTGTTGGTCAATTTCGGCATATCCAAAACGTCATGAATCAAGCTACGGTAAACAACCCGCTTTGACACAGGAGTGATTTTGTTTTGGAGCCATATACTTTTGGTTCTGTGAAAATGTCTGATTTTGTGCTAAATAATCGTCAGTTGCGCATTGAGCGCTCCACAAAGTTTACCGAGATTCTGCTCTAAGTGAGTCAACGTGGCGTGATTGGTTACGTCGCTTTAAACACGGCGATATCGATGCTGGCGACTGTCCGCGTGAAGGAAGGCCAAAAACCTTCGAAGACGTTGAATTGGAGGCATTGCTCGATGAGGATCCATGCCAAACGCAACAAGAGCTTTCATCAGCATTAGGAGTTACCCCTCTAAGCCATTTCCAAGCGATTGCATCCGTTGCGAATGATTCAAAAGCAAGCAATTTTGGTTCCTTATGCTTTGAAGCCAAGGGACATTGAACGTTGCTTTTTCGCCTGGGAACAACTTCTCCAGCGGAATAAAAGGAAGGGTTTTCTTCATCGCATTGTAACGAGTGATGCAAAATGGATTCATTACAGCAACCCAAAGAAAAGAACGTCACGGGGTCTGCCCGGCCATGCCTCTAGATCATCGGCTCGGCCAATACTCACACTGCGACGGTTATGCTGTGTATTTTGGTGGGACCAGGTCGGTGTTATTTATTATGACCTGTTGGGACCAAACGAAACCATCACTGGGGAACGGTATCGACTCCAATCGATGCAATTAAGCCGAGCACAGCGCAAAGAATGGCCACAATACGAGCAGAGGCACGAAAAAGTGATTCTACAGCATGAAAACGCTCGGTCTCACGTTGCCAAACCCGTTAAAAACTACCTGGAAACTCTCCAATGGGAAATCCTACCACACCCTCCATATTCTCCAGATATTGCGCCGTCCGATTATTACTTGTTCCATTCGATTGCACATGCTCTGGCTGTACGGCAGTTCCGTTCATATGAAGGCTTGATTCGTGGATAGCCAGAAAAGATGAACACTTTTACCTTAACGGTATTCGAGCTCTGACAGAAAGATGGGAAAAAGTTGTAGCTAGCGATGGGCATTACTTCGAACGATTTATTTGTAACCATTTTTTCACAATAAAGTTGTATTTTCATAAAAAGCAGAGAGCACTTAATTGCGCACCTAATATACTAGAACGTTTGCCCAATACTACTTGATGGGAAACGTGTAATAAATAACGATACTTTTGATGGAGGAAACTTAGCCAAGTTCACAAACAATGTAACGATAGATGGCAAAATTCACGTTAATTTCATGCAACAAATTAGAGAAGCCATACGTAAAAATAATCAGAAGAATTTGTAATTAAAGAAATATTAAAATTAAACAATTAACTAGCCTTTAGTAGTATAGACTCTTTGTCAAAGATAACTATACCATTTGAAGAATCCATTAGAAATACACTCTCGGCCCTGTAAGTAGGGCGTTAGAATATACTCACAAGCTAGGCCGGTTTGTCGTAAGAGGTAACTAAAGATCGAATGGTAGGTGGGGTCCTAACGCCCTCTCGTCAGGTGAAATACCACTCCATCAAGTTATAGGCTCCGTGAAATGATCGGGAGAAATCCCTGGCCATTTTTCGAAGCTCGGCTGTTGGACCGGTTCGAAAAACTGTTGGTTTAGATGGTAGTCGGTCCCAAGGTGAGATACTACCCCGTCACGCTATACATTCCACGATATCGTCGGGAGAATTCTTCGGCTATGTTTCGGATGTATGCCTGATGGCCCGGACTGACACGGAGATAAGTCACGGTGGTACCTCCTGAGATAAAGAATTCCAGAGGTAAACTAGTTTCCCAACCGGATCTCCGGGGGATCATGTCAGGGGGAACATCATGCAAATGTTTTGATAAATAACCAAACTTTAAGATATTCGTCATCGCATCATTGGGTTCATTCTCGAGATCCTGACGACGCTCGACTGATAACGGCGTTTTGGTTTCACCAAAACAAATGTAAACGTCGTCCACCAAACTTGCAAACAGCAAACCTGATATCCTTACCCTAACTGAGAAACAGGTCGATTCGTCAACTGATTCGACATATCTTCATTGCTCAGGATACGATTTGCATTGGAGATTCCCTTGGAAGGGCGTAGTCTGCGTCTTCGCGCGGTCCTTTCTGGCTTGCCAGAGGATGGACGCGTTGGAACCCAATAACATGCACATCATGTGGTTAAGGGTCGTGCTGAGGAATTTTGTTAAATTTCTTTGTTGTCCCCGAAAGGTGATCGACCAGCGAAATTTTTCGAATATATTTCACGTACCGTAGACTGGATACAAATCATCCACCCGGCTTCTGAAATTGTCGTCTTTGGCGATTTTAATGTACACAATTCCGGCTGGCTGGTACATTCTAAAAGAACCGACGAGGCTCGGAGGCTAGGGGATAAGTTCGCTATTAGCCGCAATTTGGCTCAACTTGTAGCGGAACCCACGCGAGTGCCTGATGCCCGTGGTTATTATGCGACCACCCTGGATATGTTTTTGACATCCGACTCGAGCATTTATACCGTGGACGTTGCTGCGCCACTGGGAAAATCAGATCACTGCTTGGTATCGGTCGCACAACCACTTGCATTTCAAGCGAATAACCGACTAGGCAGCATCGCCATATGTGGAGGTACGGGGCTGCCAACTGGGACGATCTGCGAGATTTCTTCGTTTCCCTTCCGTGTTCGGAGCTGTGCTTTGGAGACTCCGATGTCGATGCATGCCCGTAGTCGGTCGCAGAGATTATTCTTGTCGGGATGGAGATAACCCACCCTTGCTTTGAAAAAAAAATCGAACAAATTACAGCGACAAAAAATAGAGCTTTCAAACAATGCTGCTCCAATCCCACCGAGGTTAACAGAACGAATTTTGTTAGAATCAGAAACGCGTATAACCAGGCGATTGATACCGCGACGAAGGCCTGCAACGACAGAGTGACCAATAAATTCCTTCAATGCCCGATTGGTTCGCGTCCCTTCTAGTCAATGGCAAGGGCTGTCAGCAGTAACTTCGTTTCCTCCTCTTTTTCTCCGTTGGTGACGGGCAGCGGGACAATAGTCACAAATTCAAAGGATACAGCTGTGATTCGCAAATTTATTTTCCGCGAATTCAAACCTCGATGCCGGTCTATTGGAGCCACCTGTGATCGCGCCGGTGCCGCCCTCGATGCCACCTACGATGCCGGAAGTTCCGCCGGACTACCATTCAACGCATTCTACGTCGGCTGGACTGTAAGAAAGCAACCGGCCTGGACGGAATACGAGCAATAGAACTCTGCTCCAAAACGATCGCCGGTTTTTCCACCTATCTTATGCACGGAAGACATTTCCTACCTACTGGAAGGTGGCTCGAGTTCAGCCAATCCCAAAGACGGGGAAAAGTGTCTCCCACAAAATTATTGGCCGATAGCATTACTGTCTATGTTATCTAAGATGATGGGAAAGATCATCAATGCCAAGTTAATTAAGTATTTGGAGTGCAACGGACTTCTGAATGATCGTCAATACGGATTCAGTGGCAGGCGGTCCACGCGAGACTTTTTGACACTTATAACCGATATATGGACATCTGCGATTGAACGGCATGGTGAGTGAAGAGCGGTCGCATTGGATATCTACAAGGACTTCGACCGCGTCTGGCACGAGGCATTGCTGAGCAAACTTCATTCATATGGACTTTCCCAGCAGCTTTGCGACTGGATGAAGAGCTTCTTCGAAAATCGATCGATCCGGGTTGTTGTGGACGGCGAGCGTTCGGTACTGTATCCTGTTAATTCTGGGGTGTCGCAGGGTTCTATCTTGGCTCCAACCTTGTTTTTGCTTCACATAAATGATTTGTTGGAGACAAGGGATAACAAAGTGTTCAGTTTTGCGGATGATAGTACGCTTGTTTCCTCCTTTTCGAGTGTTCGGCCGATTGGTGCATCTGCGTCGCATCAGCTGAGATGTAAACAGATTAACTCTCTAAATCGGGATCTAGATAGGTTCCTGTAGTGGGGAAGGGCTAATCTCGTCGACTTCAATGCAGCGAAGACACAATATACAACATTCACAACGAAAAGTGGATCTTCGGTTCCACAGCTGATGATGAATGGCCAGGCTCTCTAATCTGAGGAAAGCTTGAAATTGCTCGGCGTCACGGTCTGTGGGAATATATCGTGACATAAACACATGTCGAACATCGTCGGGACCGCCTCTGGAAAACTGAGTTATCTTTTTAGAGGCAAGAAATATTTTACTCCGGGTCAACTTCTTCTCCTGTATTAATCCCAAATTAGACCGTCGCTCGAATATTGCTCCTATGTTTGCACATGATCTCGACCTACTTGAGACCATACAGAGACGAGAGATCCGCCTGATCGGGGATTTGGTGCTGACGTCGGGACTGCAGTCGCTATCACATCGAAGGCACCTAGTCGACCTCTTGTTTGTTTTACAGATGTTCTCACTGGTACTGATCACCGGAGATTCGTGGTATTGTTCCACGCAATTTGGTTTTACAGTTATTTAATGGCCGCTCGGACCTCTGTCTGTTTTACAGATATTATCACGGGTACTGTTCTTCAGAGATTCGTGGCATTATTCCACGTAATTCGGTTGATATGCGCTCCACAAGACAATCCGACAGATCACGCCAATTTGCGGTTCATCTACCGACGGCGCGAACGTCCCTGCATCAGAACTCTTTCCGAAACAGAGTGAGGAAGCTGTGGAACTCCTTCCCCCGCGAATGTTTCCGGAGCGTTACAACCAACAAATGTTCAAAAAGAACTGAAACTGTTATTTGGCGGTATCTAGGGGCGCCCGCTCAGCGTTATAGGTTCGCCTCTCCCGAGAGGAGTGTGATAATAATATACATATACATAAACAAAAATCCCCCCGGTTGGTAGAAACCTTGACGTGGTGTGGGGGCTTAAACTATAATGAATCACTCAGGCTATGCTGACGGAAGCATACGCTTCCAGTATGGCCACCCATGTCAGACAGGCTAGCGAGGAGTAACACACAAAGATCTACCACCCCTAATCTAGGGTGTTACGCGTCACCGTGCCCATTGGATGGATTGCAGCCAGGTGTATACTGGCTGTATTACGTGGGTTGCCTTTTATATTTCGGGATTAGAGAACAAAAACAAATATTGATCATCGAAAATCACTTTATTGTTTTTCAAAATATTCCCCATGAAGATCTATACACTTTTGCATGCGTTTGAACCAATTGTCGAAGCACTTTGGCCACTCTGATTGAGGTATCTCCAACACATGCATTCTGAATGCAGCAACCGCTTCTTCAGGTGTCGAAAAACGTTGACCTCTCAGTTTGTTTTTTACGTACGGGAATAAAAAGAAGTCATTCGGTGCCAAGTCAGGACTATACGGCGGATGACCCATCAAATCGATGTTTTGGGTGCTCAAAAATGCAGTTGTCGCAGCCGATGTGTGAGAGCTCGCATTGTCGTGGTGAAGAGTGATCCGTCTTCGGTGGTTGGTTTTCCTGATTTCTTGGAAGACAACTGGCAAACAAATGGTTGTGTACCACTCAGAATTGACTGTTCTGCGTTGTTCTAGTGGTACGGTTGCGACATGTCCAGTTTTTCCGAAAAAACAGGCGACCATTTGCTTGGAAGTGCTTCGTGCGCGAACAACTTTTGTTGGATTTGGCTCATCTTGAAACACCCAGACAGTCGACTGCTGTTTACTTTCGGGCTCATACGCGTAAATCCACGATTCATCACCTGTCATGTCATAGACGTGTTTCGAAGCACCGCGACCGTATTTTTTGAGCATTTCTTCCGACCAATTGACACGAGCCTTTTTTTGGGCGATTGACAAATTGTGTGGGATCCAACGCGAACAAATTTTTTTGACAGTCAAATGTTTATGCAATATTGAATGTATGCTGGTCCCACTAACGCCTAAGGTTGTCTCAATCTCACGATAGGTCACATGACGATCTTCCAATATCAGTTCGCGCACAGCATCAATGGTTTTCGGAACAACAACTGATTTTGGACGACCTTCACGAAATTCATCTTGGAGTGAACTACGACCACGATTGAATTCACCATACCATCGATAAACACTGGTCCTTGATGGAGCTTCATCGCCAAAAATTGAATTAAGTTCATCCATGCACTGTTGCTGAGTTAATCCACGCCGAAAGTTGTAAAAAATAATCGCACGAAAATGTTGACGATTTAATTCCATTTTTGGGCCGAGATGAATCTTTTAAGTTACTGTAAACAACACAAATAGCGCTCGTATGTCAAAACGTTCTGAGTGCGTATAACCTCAAAAATGACCAACTTTACGACAGAGCTGTCAATTGCCGGATTGCAACGCTAGGGTTGCCAAATCCCGAAACATAAGAGGCAACCCTCGTATAACGGCGCCTCTCTGACACCGGGTCGAATCAGAGCAGTAAGCAGACCTTACCATATCAAAGAGGGGCCCTGATATGGCGAACTATTTGAAACCCAAAAACTTAATTAATCAATATACAAAAAACAATCTCACGAAAAACTCGGTTGGCGTAGGTGTGATGAGCCGACACTACCCTAAGGGTACAAGTCATCAAGAAAACACCGACTCGGCAAAAAGAAGACGTAGGGAAAAACGGAAAAAGCGGGATATATGCGCCGGGTCGTGGAATGTTCGAACGTTATATAAACCAGGCGCGATACAGACGGTCGTAGAAAACGCGAAACAATATAAAATGGACTTCGTCCCGCTTCAGGAAGTCCGATTCCCACATCAAGTAATCGAAACCAACCGATACTCATAACCCCGGAACCAGTTTTATCATAAGCAAGAAGATTACGCCCCATGTAAAAATGTAAAATTAATGACCGAATACTAGTGCTAAAAATACAGGGACCATGGTACAATTACGTATTTATAAACGTACACGTCCCAACAGAATTTACCGGCGATGAAACGAAGGATACGTTCTACGAGACCCTAGAGGAAGTATTTGATGGGATCTCATCATTCGTTGCTTAAATCCTCCTAGGGGACCCAATGCGCAAATTGGAAAGGAAGATATCTTCCAACCAACTATAGGTAAAGAAAGCCTACACGACGTTTCAAATGATAATGGAATTCGAATTATCACGTTCGCAGCGCCCAAAGATCTGGTAGTGAAAAGCACGATGTTCAAGCACAAGCAAATTCATAAAGCCGCATGGGTATCACCCGACGGCGTAATGCGTAACCAAATAGACCGCTTCCTCATAGATAAAAGACACCACTCGAATATCCTTGACGTAAAATCATATAGAGGAGCAGATTGCGACTCCGATCACCTTCTATTGATGGGCAAAATTAGAAGTCGGGTCGCAGCAAATCCACATGGGCAATCACGGGAGACAAGCAAAAAGTTCGACACTGATAAACTAAAAGACTTACGCAAAAGGGCTGAATATCAAGACGAACTAACCAATAGATTTAGCATTCTAGGGAATGGGAGCAGAGAGCAAGAGGAAGCTAATAGTGACACTAAATGGGCATCGATCAGAGACAAAATCAAACAAACAGTCCAAAAGGTATTAGGATTTAAGAAAACAACTAAGTCCAAACCTTGGTTTGACGATGAGTGCAAGGCGAAGATCGAAGAACGTAAACGCCTCAGAGTGATCCACTTAGAAAGATATGATGAAGTCAACGCAGAAAAATACGCAACGATTCGGAGAGAGACACACACACAGACACTTTTCAAATGCAGAAAAAAAAAAACACGAATGGGAGAAGACTAGGATTAGAAATGGCTACCGAGGGAGAGCCGAAATAATTCGGGATGCAAACGGCTGTCTGCTCACAGAAACAAACAGTATCGTCACAAGATGGAAGCAGTACTTTGAAAATCTGCTCAATGTGCGCAGCCATCAACCACAAATAAACGCACCAGACGTACATACAGCCGAACCTCAGATCCCTGAGCCCTCTTTTGACGAAGTTGTAGACGCAATAAACCGATTGAAAAACAACAAGGCTCCCGGAGTCGACTGCATACCGGCAGAGCTTCTGGAGCATGGTGGAGAGGCAACCGCTCGAAAGATCCCCCAACTGATTAAAACAATATGGGATAAGGAAGTCATTCCGGAAGAATGGAAAATTTCAATAGGCGTTCGTTTTCAAAAAATGTGACAGATCTGACTGCGAAAATTACAGAGGAATATCATTTCTCCCAACCACATACAAAATCCTAACAAATGTCATACTGGCGAGAATCACACCGTACGCAGAAGACATATTGGGAGACTATCAATACGGATTCCGTAGGAACCGGTCAACGAGCGGCCAAGTGTTCGCAATAAGGCAACTATTGGAAAAGAAGTGGGAATACGGAGAGACGGTTCACCAACTGTTCGTTGAATTCAAAAAAGCCTACGACTTAGTCGCAAGGCAAAGGCTCTACCATATTGTAGTTGAGCTGGGAATCCCGAAAAAATATGCCGCCCTCATTCAAATTTGCATGAACGAAAACAAAGGGCGAGTTAGAATATAAAACCACCTCTTAGAACCATTTGAAATCCGGGACAGACTAAAACAGGGAGACGGTCTATCACGGTGTCTTTTTAACCTTGTCCTCGAGTATGTCATCAGAAAGGTACAAGACGACAACATAACCGGAACATCCCTGAACGGGGTCACAACACATATGCGGATGACATCGCCGTTCTGGGCCATAATCTAGAAACTGTAAGTAAAAATTGTGAAATCGTCATGCAAGCGGCAGAAGAGGTGGACCTAGAAATAAATGAAAACAAAACAAAATATATGATTACGACGAGAACAGGTGGAACTCAGGGAACACACATAAACATCAGGGGCAAGATATTTGAAAATGTCAAAGAATTTAAATACCTGGGAACAATACTGACGGCCAGTAACGAAGTGCCGACGGAAATTAACAAAAGACTACACTGCGGCAACGCTAGTTGGCATGCAGTCAGTAAACTGCTGAAATCCAAACTGCTATCACGGAATATAAAGATCCGGGTCTATAGAACGATAATCATGCCGACTGCTCTATACGAATGCGAAACATGAGCTCTCACAAAACAGGAAGAAAACAAATTCCGCGTATTCGAGAATGAAGTTTTAAGGGGTATCTTTAGCGGCAAATATGACAAGGAGGCTGGACAATGGAAGAAACTCCACAACTACGAATTGGAAGAGCTATACCGCAAACCTACAATAGTGAGAATAATCAACTCGCGAAGATTAAGATGGGCCGGACACGTGGCGCGAATGGGCAACGATAGTACCGTGCATAGAATTTTTGACGGTAAGCCAACGGGAAAGAGACCGAGAGGGCGGCCGCGACGGAGATGGGAAGGCAATGGTTGGACCTCGAGGAGATCGGATCGGATGGTCGAACGTGGAAGGAGAGCGCACAGGACAGGGAACGATGGCGGAGTCGAGTCGGTGAGGTCATGAACTTCCGAGTTCCTACACGCCAATAAATAATAATAATAATAATAAAATAATAAAAATAAACAAAAACCATTCTCATTCAATTTTATCAATTATTATAACGATTAGTGCATCGATCAGAGTGACAAAATATGTATTAGAATATCAAAAAGAAAATCGCGTGAGAAATATCATATAACATAAAGAGAACTTGAAAGGCTATCCCAAAGAAATCGGCACGAAGTATTTTAAGACCGGGGGCAGTTACAAGGTCACATACTCCATACAAAATAATATAATCAACCGCAAGATATGGACCCATCTAATTATGGAATCAACGCCAATATACTGGAATTTTTCCAGGTGTCAACAAGATGATAACAACGGTCAGCACAATAGACGATAGATTTGCCCACGTGATAACAAGGAAAATCTGTACAATAGAATTACACATCAAAAATGATACAAATACAGAAGTGGATCAAGAAATGTAAGACATAATTTTAAATAAAGTTATATATTTTTTTTACATCCCGCTTTTGAACTCGTTAATTGCCGCGATATGGCAGAAGGTTATCGAATAAAATGGCCAATATACATTCTGTCAAATGTCTACTCGGAATTTCTCATTTAAAATTCCCACCTAAGCTTATTGTCAAATTTCTTTTCGCCACTGAATTGGCACCACTGTGAGATGTAATGACGTCAAGTTTAAGCGCTATTTATCAATTAGTTTATCTACAGCTGCTGATTTGAAAAGCCAGAATCAATGAATGTACGAAGTAATTTTATATGAAGTTTAAAAAAAAATTATATTTTTTGGACATCCCGCATGTGACTCATTAATCGGCGTGGCTCGCAGTTGCAATGGCCATCAATGAAGTACTGGGGCAACAGCTACAAGGGTGCTACATTTAGTAAAAGCCACAGTTCTCACATGGTCAGATGCATGTGGCCTGCTCACACGTTGGCAAACCTGATGATTTATTTGATTACGAACCTGACGGGAAAAATAAATAAAAAAAATATTGCATATCTAAAAACACTGCAATAAAGAAACAATACAACCCGAACTCTTTCTTTTAAGGAGTATTGCAACGCACGCCGACCAACAGCTAGTACTTCAATACTTTTTCAATTAATCGTTACACCTAATCACACAACCATAATTTGAACCATCACTCCATTCGGTTAACATACCACAAAAGCCGCAAATTTCAATTAGGACAATTGAATTTGAATTATAACAACTTATAATTTTCTATATCTCTGCAAATTATATTTCTTTTATTATATTACTTTTAAAATTGTTTTTTACTTTTATTTTACCTATTTGTACATATTATTACAAATGAAAAATATATTTAATTTAACCATTTTCCTCGCACGATTTTGACTCTGCTCAATAATATCGGTAAACAAATATTAATATAAATTTTTAATATAGAAAAATTAAAACATTTAAATTTGACTGGCTAATAATAGAAGTATCTAAAGGTAAATAAAGGATTTAAAAAGTATCAACGAGAAACGAAATCAAAACGATATAATTTTTCTTTTTACAATTTCGTAAAAATCATAATAATATTAAA